>NDGN011513189.1:674-15664 GCA_002564285.1 Tympanoctomys barrerae
CTCTCTCTCTCTCTCTCTCTCTCTCTCTCTCTCTCTCTCTCTCTCTCTCTTTCTCTCACCAGGGATTGAACTCAGGCCCTTGTACTTGCTAGAGAATTGCTACTTCCACTGAGCCATCTCCCCGGCCCTGGTACAACCTTTTAAAGCATGACTCCCCGTTATGAGAGATATGCAAAAGAAGCACCTCCACTTCTACATCAGCTAGTTATGCATTAGTGAATCATTTCTCCTGCACACTCTGTCTTTAGTTCCAATAACTGGAAAAACAGAAGTAACAAGAAAGGTCAGGTTTTAGTGCCAAATAAACTCTATCATGTGTATCTTTAAAATAATTGTCAATCATTACTGATATAGGTTTGGGTTTATCGAAGGCACCCTCCATGGCATCTTCTAATTTTTTGGGGGGGTGGGGTAACAGGGATCGAACTCAGGACCTTGTGCTTGCCAGACAGGTGCTTAAGTCACTGAGCTATCTTCCCAGCCCCATGGCGTCTTGTATGTGGCATCTTCTTCATTGTGCCATCGTGATACTCACGGTATCCCCTCACATGCACACATCTAACTGGACATAAAGGATAAAAAACTTTTCTCTTCTGGATTTCAAATAAATGCATGCTAACTTAGGTAAGTCATCTTTCATCATGCTGAGTAGAACTGGAAAGAATATCCCAAAGGCCGTGCCCCTTCATATATCCTGTTAAGATCTCTCTACTCCCCCCACCACTCAGTCCATTTTTCCTAGAGATTTTCTTTGGAGTTTAGAATAGATCAAACATGGCCATCCATTCTGATAAGCCCAGAAATGAGTAGAGCTAAGTTAATTTACTCTGAATTCCACCCCCCCCCGTATCATCACTGCCTATCTTTTATTTCTTTTAATTTTATTTATTTATTTTTTGCAGTACCGGGGATTGAACTCAAAACCTTGCGCTTGCCATGCAAGTGCTTATTCTACTGAGCTATCTCCCCAGCCCTAAGATAATTTTTTGAGGGGGGAATAATATAGGTTTTTCTATTCACAATACTGTCCATATTACAGAAATCAGAGCCAAGAAATTCACTGTCAAAAATGGTAAAACAGTGAAAAAGATAATCAGATATATAAGAGCAGGGTCTTATCATTTCTTTTTGTTCCTCAAGGTGATTATGACCTTTCAGACTGTCAGCTCACGATAGTCCCAGAGAATATACATGGCCCTTTAGGGGTTCTCTTCAACCCAAGTCTATGTACGGGTTTGGAGACAGCACTTAAAATCTCCAAGAGTGAAAGACACAGCGAGAGCAAGCAATGAACTTCAGCCCACTCTGAGCATCTTGTTTCTTGGCATGATGCTTCCAGGAAGTTCTACCTGGTCATGAACAGAACTGGGATTGATTCATCACTATTCCACTTCAGATTCAGTCTTTTTCTGAAGCTGCTGGTTTAAATCATAGTAGAGGAATTCTTTATTCCTGGTGAAAGGTGAAGTGCTAAAGCCCATTCTCATTCTCTCAGCCTCTAATAAGGGATGCACAGAACCACTTGCCAAGGTCTCGTTTGAAAAGATCAATGCCGTGTGGAACCAGTCCTCCATAAATCCAGCCCATTCTGGGCATGTTTATGGCACAGCAACTGGCATCTGTAGCTCATGCCTGCTTTCCCACCTCTGACCCACCTCCTACATTACTCTCCAGGCTCCTCGAAAGCAGGCTATTTCTTTGGTATGAAGTCTTACATGTTACTCAACAAGAAAGGAAGGTGATGTCTGTCGTAGGGATCAATTAAGCTTGTGAAAGATTTTTATGAAAAAAAAAGATGGGAGAAAACAGTCACATTTCTGACAATTAGCCATTTGGACGGGATGCTCTTGCGTAACATCCTCATGGTGAAAAGATAGACAACATTGGATAAGAATATGTGAAACAGACTCAAACAAGAATTGCAAGCCTCCTGCCACTGACATTTAAGCCAGTTCCTGTTCTTCCTTTTAGGGATTTGGTCCCTGCCAAGGATGTGACAAGTTCTTGAAGGTTAAGAGTGCCATCTCATACCTCCTAGAAGAAGGCTGAGGACCCTATTGATCCTGGGCTGGAAAGGGATGGATGTAGCATTGGTCTTGAAGGGAAAAGGATAAATGGGTGGTAATGACTGCAAGAACATTTTATCCCAGGAGATCACAGTCTCTTGTCTCTGGAAGCAGAGGACTAGATGAGATGGCTTCCAAGAATTGGCCCATTTTTCAGTTCTTATGGAATCAAAGGCTCACATGCAGCTGAGATTTCTGCACCTGGAGAATCAAAGGCCACTTAAGGTGAGGAAGAACACTTCAACGACTTAACTTGGCTTTTTTTGTGTAATCATTGCTCCCAAGAGTTTGGGTGAGTGGGAAGGGGTCGGAAAAGGATAAGTTAATCAACATTTTCAAAAGCGCATCTGTTCACCAAGTCTTAAAGCAAGAATGGCACACTGGGGAAAACCAAAATAAAGGGAACATTTGTACAAAAAGCAATTTACTTTGGTAGCGATTTTCTCTAGTTCCCTTGCTCATATTCTTGATATCTGTGTTTGATTAAGAGCTTTCTCTCTCAAAAGCCTCCTTGCCCTTCATGGGCCACTTTCCTTTTCTGCTGAGCCCAGTAGATAAACAGCCTGTGTCTGCAGGATGCTGGCAGGAAGGACTGTGGATCTTCCTGGGTCCTATAGGTCTAGCAAAGAAAAGGCAAAGTGAGACAGGGCGGTGGCCTAGAGGAAATCTGGGGGTGTGGAGAAGAATAGTAGGAAGGATGAACTAGGAGCTCAAGGCAGGGTATGAAGCAGCCCCTCCTGCAACAAGGAAATGGCAGCCCCAGGATGCCTACTGGGCAGGAAGTGAAAAGATCAGGATGTAGCAGGAGAAAGGAACAGAGACTTAGAACTTTGTTTAAATAGGGGAAAGCACAGACAATACCTTCCAAGACCCTGTTTCAGTGGGTGAGTATGTTTGTGAGGACGGGGAGTGCTAAGCAGAGTAGAGTGGGCTATATACTTTTACAAGCACTGGGGCGGGGGTTGGGAGGAACAGCTCTTACCATGCACATGATCTCTGCTTCAAACTTTTGTGCCCATAGGACTGCATTTCCTTCTAGTGTGGGTTCGCTCTTAGGCCAGCCTGGCTCCAAAGCTCTAGTGCTGGCTCAGACACTGTTTTAGGGCCAAATCTGCATTCAAGTTCTCAGATGGGCAGGACACTGTCACTATCACAGACCATATCATCACTTCTCCACTCCAACAGAAGTGCCGGGTCTGTTCTGACTCAGACCCTAGTAGACTAAATGTGTACACTCTATTGTTTGCCTGTATCACTGGCTCATCACTTTGTTGGGAACTCACAGGGCTTTTGAAGAATGTGAAGATGTCATACTCTCAAATCTGGGACATCATGTTTTCCATAATAGGCATCACCCAGGAAAATAAGGCTAAATGATATAGTCTTTCAAAGAGCAGTCTCCACCATCAATGAACCAACCAATCAACCAACCCACCAGCCATGACTCCTGAAGAGGGTTTCCTAGGTGCTCAGGCACCACACTGAAGGCTTGGGGAAACGAAGATGTACAGGGTCAGACATCCACCATCAAGGCCCTTCAGAGTGATTGGGAGCAAAGACTCAAGGCTTTTATTTTTTTATGCCCAAAGAGCATAAAAGAGAATAAGGGACTATAGAGGAGATTCTGTGAACTAGGCAAAAGCCAGGCCACTGTTGGCAAAGAGCACATGGGGGAGCTGGATACTTCAGAATGAAGGGAATTCATCTTCTTATCTGCCTGATGGATGAGATGCCTTTCAGCGTGGTACCCAAACCTTTTCACCAATGCAAGGGTTTCCTAGGCTTGGGCTTGTATTCACTGGTGTCAGATCCACCATGGAATTTAAAAATTTTTTTGCTTGACCACATATCTTGCACTCTGCATATATTATCCACATGAATGTCAGAGCTCTGCATTCCTCCTCCTCTACCAGTTGCTGGAGGCCAGAACACCAAGAGGAAGAGATGAAGTGGGATAACTAGAAAGGAGTTGGATGGGGTTTGAGAAATTGAGTGGGTAAAGTAGCTCGACCTAAAAACAAAAATAAGTCAGTTCAACCTTGGCCATTTTTGCATGGAAATAAAAATTTTAAGTGGAAGAGTCTTCTTTTCTCCAACATATTCCTTCTTTTGCATGTTAAAGAGACAGAGTAGTACAAGGCACACCGGCTGCTTATTAGAACATTCACAAACTGTTCTAAAACCTTCTACCCTAGAAGACTCAAGCATTCTCCGGAGTCCAACGCAGTGGCCCAAAAGGTGAGCAGCCAGGCCCAGTCACAAGTGGAACCTTCTCTACTGAACGGTATTCTTCCTCAGGGGCCTGGACCTCTGCCTGCTGCAGCGAGACCACACATGTGTTAGGTAGGGAACACCCATGACACTCCCTCCTTAGCTGGGAAATCCCCACTGCTCCAGAAAGAATGGACTCTCAGTCCTTCCTGTGACCTCCCTCAGCACTATTTACCCTTCCTCTCACCCTTATTTCTGCCTTCTTCTAAATTAGGGTCCTTTGGGGTTAGCGATCCTGCACTGGTTTGTTTTTTTGCAGTTTCTCATGGAAAATTCACAACCTTCACTTTTGCCCCTAGTTATGCTGTGGTCTATTGTGAATACATTGGCCTTGACAGTGCTCTATTTGCTTTCTGCATTATAAAAGGAGCTTCACAGGACAGCCAGGGGACTGAGCCCTCTACTCCAAACCACTGGCTGCTTTAAGATGAATAACTTAAAACCATTTGTCCCTGGGTCACTTGTACACAGACCATTTCAGGATGCTGACAGGCCTTCATTTTCTTTTAAGGGTCCTTTCCATGCCAACTGATGGTGGATTAAAAGGCCAGGTTTGCCATCAAAAATGTGTAGCAGAGAAACTTGCAAGATTGCTCAGTGTGTCACTCTATACCTGAAGGGAACTGACAGAGACCTGGAGGAGCACTAGACTAGGAGTGGGTGTCACTTCCTTGTCTTGCATATGCCCCAGCATGAGGGCCTCCACAAGCTCCAGAACTCCCTGAGTCTCAGGGTGCTTCTCTATAAAGTAACCACTGATGTATTCTATTGTCTGTGCAGAAGGACTAGACCACTATGTGGGCCTCCCTGTTGAAGGCTACTGTGGCTGAGGTATACAGGGGCCTTCTAAACAAAAGAGCCATCACCCTCACTGCCCACTCTCACCCCAGCTCTGGCCTCTCTTGGAAGTGGCCACTCTGGAGTCACCCATCTCAAGATGTGGAAAGAGAAGACTGTGGGAAGCTCAGCCACAGGGCTCCTCAGTCTTGCAAAGAGCCTCTTCCACACAGGAAACCATTGAAATCATTCATTTCCACAGGTGCCAAGTATCATCCCTTCTACTTTAAAGATGAAATTGAGGAAGGAGGGTAAAAAAATGTAATAAGTCACTGAAAACGTCAGCAGCAAAACAGAGTAAACCACAGATTTTCAACACCTTGTTTGGGGCCTGTGATTTTTTGGAGATAAAGCCACTTAGAGACTCTGTTGAATTTGATTATCAGTTCCTGAACCCCCTAAATCATTGGATCATTTAGATGGGAGTAGCCTTCAGAACATTTTCTCAGCCATTCTGTTTCAATCCCAGCAGGAAACATAACACTGAAATCTCAATAAACCAGAAATAATGAGGGACTAAAGATATAATTCTTGGCATTTCCAAATGCTTAATTCAGTTTAACATTTAGTGTTGGCTCAAGGTCTTCCCACCCCACCACACTTAATTTCCCTAATTCAGTTTGTTCATCCCCAGTTGCGACGAGGAGCCAAAGGTTCCAGTGTTGATCCAAACTTTGCCAAATCTCCTCCATTAAAGTCGGGCTCCTTGAGAGTTGTGCATCCCTTGCTGAGTTTGGCTTGAGCTTAGAAACTCAATGCTTCAGAGGAAACCAGAAGATCCTTTATCACAGGTTTTTGTCTCTTGGGCTACAAATATATGCAAGGTCATGGAAAAATATTTTTGGGGTTTTTCACATGGTTTCAGGAGAGAAAATTAAAGGCCAGTTGGTATGAGATTATTGGATGAATTTGATCTTACATTTAACTATTTTCTATTTTTTTAGTTGAATTACTGGGAGGAAATACTATAAAGGCTTGAAAATCCTGACTACAAACAAAAAGGCTGTGAAATGACCTAATAATACATTCATGTGTGGAGGCGGATCAGCAGCTGGGGCTCCAATGTCTCCACTGAGCCCCAAGTATGATATGAAAATAAGAAAAATGTAGCCAAAGAAGTGGTTCACTGTAAAGAGAGGCTTCACAATGGCGTAGGCTGGAAAAGCTCAACAATGCTAAAAGGGAGGAATTTTGGGAATTTTTTTTTTAAACCTCTAAGTCTCTGAAAAAACCAGAGATATTTTCCAAGTCCTTAGCAGATGATGTCAGCAAAAAAATGAGTTCTTTGTGTTTCTGTTGTTGGTTATTTTTTCTTAGGGTAGAAGAATGGGAAAAATGCTGAAAACTTTAAGGAAAAAAAATGTTGGCCACTTTCTCTGTGGTACTGTTTTTTCCTGAGATGTAAGGGGAAAATTCTTCTGTATTTCTGTTTCAGGGAGTTTTCATCAATGAGCTGGACATTTCTCTTCTGCAGCACCAAGAGGTAAAACAGCGTGGTACTACTTCACAAGTGGGAGGTTGGAGTTGGAGATTTAAAACTGCATCAACTTACACTGTAAAAAATTGTGTCCTCTTCAAGGCTCTCTTATTTTGTAGGTCCTTGGAAAAAACTCTATATCCAGGCAGACCATGAAGAGAATTGGCTATACTGTCCTTGAAAGCTGGGCTAGTGAATGATGGTGATAGGAACTTCCTGTGGGTCAGATAGGTGCCTCTTTTGGCCCCATCAAGGGATGATTGTCCCCAGTAGTTTGCTGGTGGGTGAGGGCCATAATTACAACAGAATTCTACTTCTGGTGTTCAATTTGTTTTCCTGTAGGAACTCCTGAACTTGGAGTAAATTTTAAAAAAGCATTTGTATGATGGAATCTAACCCATGGTTGTCCAGAAGCAGAACAGTAGGACAAGAATGGCACAGAAGAAAAGGGGCCATCATGATGGGTGAGTGCAGGAAGGGGAGGGTGGAGGTTGACAACAGGCCATACCTATGGGACAGTGTAGAGCCATAAAATGATGGTAGTCTTAGGGGCACAGGGCTTCCAGGGGACACTGTTTTGGAGATCACACTCTTGATCCACAAGTGGTCAAGGAGATAGCTCTGGGAATCCTCTCACCCACCTGTGGCCCCATTGGGATTCAAGTACTTTTCTTCTCCTCCTTTGTACCAGCTGTTGGAGCTGCCTGAGAGATGCAATGGGAGGTGCACACCAGCCCCTCAAATACTTATGTCCCTTCTCCAAGGCCCTTGTTGTTAGTAAGAAAACTCAAAGCGACACAAAGTTTCTTTGTACTAAAACAAAGCTTCAATAACCAGCAGGCCAGCCAAAAATTGGGGCCACCTCGGGCTCAAAGCTGCCTCCACACTCCGTTCATTAGAGGAGCTGACTGCCTTCTAACAAGTCAGAGAGCTCTAGTCCAGGCATCCTGCTAATGAGTCCTGGCCAGAGTGCGACATACTATTGCTGAAAGCTGAGGCCTGATATAATATGCTTCCAGTTCTGGACCAGAGCCTTTCCTTGAGGAATGCAAGCTAATGATATTAAAAGGATTCAATTGTGCACCATTATGCAGAGAATATGAAACAAGGCATTATATATGTGGGCCAACATCCCTAGACCTTATGCTCATACTCCTCTCTTCCTGAGTTGTTTGCTTTAGTCCTATATCCAAGAGGCAGCAGCTCTAGATTTTTGGGCGGGCCAGAGAAAGTCCACAAAGCATGCATTTGGTTGTAGCTACTACCCAGCATCATGTCACATGACCATGATCCTTTGGTCTCAGCACTCAGCAACAATCAGGGCAGTGCTTTTATTAGAAATGGTGTTTTGGACTCTTAGGTCTCCTCATTTCTCTTCCTCCTGCCACTCCTGGCTGGAGTCAGGTGGAGCCAGTGGAGTTGCTAACAAATATAAACACCTAACTAGAAACAACTTTATTGCCCTGCTGGCTGCTCAGGGCCTTCCTTTTGGTCCCAGAAGGCCCAACCCTCCCTGGAAGGAAGCCAGATGCCTGTTTCAGCCCAGAAGGTCTGCTCTTCTCAGGGCAGTGTGGAGAGTGAGTCCCAAGACCCCAAGGAGTTTCTTTTGGCATCTGTGCCTACCTGAGCCTGCTGCACAGAACTGTGCACTGACCTTAAAGGATGTTTTTGACATGAATTTTTAAAGAGCAAACATAAATAAATAACAGCCAGGCACAGCACAGTCACTGTTTGGAGAAACCAAGTGGAACTCATTAATCATGGAGAACAAGACTCTGTCTGTGGAAGCCAGGGACAGAATTAACTCTTTTGCTAGAGCTTTTGCTTACAGCCAGGCCCATATTCCCTATGAGCTGGCAGCTCCAAATCTAAAGGGAAGCACTTTCTGGGTTTAAAAATCCCTTCAGCTAAAACTGCCAAAGTCTTCCCTTCAAGGCCCATTTTAGAGGAAACAATGGCCAGAGAAATCCTATGGCTTATGTGAATATGGCAGAGGATCTTATAATCCAGGATGTCAAGTAGTTTCTGTTACTCTCCAAAATGGGGACAAAACCTCAGCCATTTATTTGCAGTAACTATTTAAATGAAAACAGGAATGGCATTTGACCCAGAAACTATCCGAAAGAAACAGATGTCTACAAAGCCAACTTCAACAATGTTCATTATAATATTACATATAAAGGTAAAACAAATAAGCAAACAAAAACTAGACACAACCTAAATGCTTTGGGGGGCAGTAGGTAAACCATGGCATACCAACACAATACAGAGTGCTACATAACAGCTACACAGGACTGAGTAAGTCTTTTGGGGTGTCTTAAAGTAACCTCAAGACATTGTCAAATGAAAGATATGAGTTGTCCAATCAAGTGAATAAACTCTATCATACCATTTATGTTAAACAAAACAAAATCCCAGCTAGTCCAAACTACATACTCGACATGAACATGTATGTTTTTAAATGTGTAAAACACAACCTATAAACCAGGTCTCAAATCATATCTGGTGATACCTCTTCGAAGAAGAGTAGACTTGGTCAACAAGGAACTGGGATTTTTGCTTTTATGTATTACTGTATATTTTTATTGTATGTTTTATATATTGTATCTTGAAATATGCATTCTGAAATCTGCATCATTTCTGGAAACACAGTCACATATAAGTCGTGAAATGAAAAGGAAGAGAAAGGCAGCCAGGTGGTATTCTCAAAGGTCCCTCAACATCATTTCAGATCAACAACTCTAGCAATGTGTCTCCAAGGAAAGATCCCGCCCCCACAGTGAGTCCCACCACGAGTTCCTCTGTTGCTGACTCTTCCTGTGGTCCCCTCTCATTTCTTGGTCCAAGGCCCATGCAAATTTGCTTTAGTTTCTTCATCTACCAGAGGGTACTCTCAGAAAAACCCAAGAACAATTACTTTACTCTACACAGAGAAGTTTGTTGGGCTCCTGCCCTTGGCTCTTTGGGCAGGAATGGCTTGTGATTGCCCACCAAATCTCCCAGGTTCTCCACTGCTCCACCTCATGCTAAAAGGGTTTTTCTTGCTGTTTGATGATTTCTCAAATCTGATAGCTTTTTCAGTTAGGTTTGGGGCCAAAAAGAATTCCAGTCAGTCAGTGAAAACATAGTCTGGCTGTGGTTTGATGACTTATGGTTTGATGACTCCTAAGGGTGTGGGTTTCCGATTATAACTGACCTCTATACATGCTCTGGGGCACCTGATCTGTGTTAGGCTTAATTAACTCTTACACTATTCCTGGCTTCTAGCTTATTTATATAAGGTACCCCCCCACACACACCACTGATGTAAGATCATCAGCTGGTGTTCCGCTCTCCCCTTCTTTTCCCCCAGTTGGATTTGTTTTGTGTTTTCTTTGGGCCATCAGTGAAGTGGATGAAAGGCAAATTACAGCTGTGACAGCCCCAGAGCTCTGCACAATTAAAGAGAAAAAACAAGCCCGCACCTACTGATCTGCAGTTTGGCTTAGATGTGCAGCCCACGACGCAGACAAATCACAACTTCAAAATGAAGCTCTTTTTATCACAGATTATAGAACAGCCACAACGTGTGTGCAAAACAACTCCAGTGATTGTGAAGAGGGGCGAGGAAAATAAACTCATTGGTTTGCTTGGGGTTTGGGTGTCTGGGCTGGAAGGGCAGTGACTGAAGTGAGAGCACACATTTAAACCACCATAAAGCAGAAGGTAGGAACACAAATAGACCATGCTGGGCCTTGACATCTGGTATTTATGATCCATAGAAACATAACTTCTGTAATATTTATGCTTGGGCTAAGTTTGAAATACACTAAGGAATGTTTAACAGTTCAGTGTATATAGGATTGGAGTTCTACAGTCTTTGCCCTTTTGGGGGTGAAAGAATATCCCTAAAATAAGTCCTGGGACTAGAATTAAGATGACATTGGTCCCAAAAGTGGCTTCTAAGACAGTAATACTAATGGGTCATGAATAATGGCTCACTTAACTCAGTCTGACAAATCTGGTTCTAGTACAGCTCAGGAAGATGTTAACTAAGCCTGGATCTTTCCTTGAAAGAAACACTTTTGTGATGTTTATATTTTATCTTTTACTAATGGGAACAAATGGTTGTAAGGAAAGCCAAATGTTCACACAAAAAGTAAATGAGTTTGGCACTGGAGGAGCAAATAATGTTTTAAAGTTCTAGCCATGGATAGAGGAAAGATAATGCTATCTCTCCAGAACCACCTGTATGAACAGTTTCCCATAAGATCTGAAAACCAGAAGCTTGTTTCCTTTCGGCTGCACTTGGAGAGGCTTTCCAGCTATAAAAAGTAATCCTTCCTGGATTAAAGTTTGGATAAGACCTACAAAAATAGGAGTCTGGCAGAAGTAGGGTTTGCTGGGCATGTGCTCCTCTTTGAAGCCTTTCAGCATGGTCCTTGGCCCTCCTAGGAAATCTCTTGGGTCAGTGGAAGACTTTGGATACACCCTATGAATGTGGGGTGTGGAGAACTCTTTTTTGACCAGTTCCTGGCCACTGTGGATAAACTTTGAGCTGTCCAGAGATTGTATTTCCTGTACATTTCTTCCAAAGATACCTCTGATTAAAACATTTTTCTTAAAACCAGATCACTAGCTGTTCAAGGAAGAGGGCTGAAGAAAAATACTGATTAAACAAGATAAGTTTTTTTGGCTAAGTTGTCTCAGGTACAAGGCCTTTCTATATTTTGTAGTTCCTTTATGAAATGTTCCACTGTGATAGTCGAAGTTCACAAGTAATCATATAATTATCTTCATTATCTGTTAAAAAAACGGAGTCTAGAATATCTGAGCCCTGAACATCCTACAAGTTGGATTGTTTCCCCCACTGGGAAATCACTCATAAACTGGAGATCAACATCCCCATGGAAGTAATAATCTGGAAGGTGAGGATAAGACGTTGCTACTGCTTTGCCAAAGGAAGTGAACTGTCTCGACAGAGCTGCATACATGATTCAGCTTAGCTGGTCCACTCCTCCTGGGGCCCTTTGAAAGTAGAGTCCAATCTCAGGGGATTTGCCATCAAGAGAAATTTTGTGGAATCACATTTAGCAATTTAGCACCTAGCAACTTTCACAAAATCCCACACCAATCATCAAAGTTGGCTCAGCTGCACAAATTGGATAAAACTCCTAACAAGCAGTAACGAAAATAAAAAGAAGAGCTGGCATTCAGCCTTGAAGGGGGGAAAAAAAAACCAACCCACCTACTTCCTCCAGAAACCCGCTGTAGCCCAGAAGGCAATGTGTAAACTCTGGAAACATCAATTTGTTCAAAGCCTACACTTCAACTTTGTTCTCACAGGCAAAGAGAAAAAACCCCAGATGTTTGTATAAAAATATCATCATTTTATTACATTCCACACAATACATTTTCAAATAGTTTCCAACATCCACAAGTTTTTTTTTTGACACACAGGCAACAGAACAATGCAAGGATGTCACAGTTCTAGGGAGAGGGGATGAGAATAGGAAGTAAAAATCTTTAGGTTTTCTTGCTTTGCTGTTGTTCTTTGGTAATTTTTGATTTTTTAGGTGTTTGCTTGCCTGCTAGTTTCATTTGTAGGATAAAATCTTTTGAAAGATGGGGCATCAACCTCAGAAGTACTACTGGATTTCCTATTCTGGTTCTGATTCCACCAACTAGGGACAAGGGAAAAGGCAATTTTAGCATCCTCTTTCTTGGTGGCAATGCTGTAAGTTTTCTGTTTTCTTTTTCTGCCTTGGCCAGCAATTAGGTGATGAGACTGCTAACAGAATATCAAAGGGGGCTTTTTTTTTTTAACCCCAAAGATAAGGGCTCCCCTTCTGGAGGTTTTGTCATGAAACCTATACTAAGGCAAAGGTTTCACCACCTGAGCTAGGCCTTAATCTTATCCATTCACTCATTCATATTTTAATAGTTGCCTTCACCTCTTTTCTTTGGAGAAGCAACTCTAAACACATGCAAGCATGCATTCACCTGTCCAGTCCATTTTTATTTTAAAAGATGAGAACAACTCTTCTCTCTCCTCAGAATACACAATTTTGCTTTGTAAAGCTGCAAGGCATGGCATTTTACAGAAGAGCTGCCCTTTTAGCATAGTAAATGGATAACACTATGAAAGTTGCTGGCACTGGGGGGAGTGGGGAGAGCAGAGAGAAAGAGACCCCGCTAAAGTATGCTGTAGGATTCACCAAGATCTGAGCAGCCTCATGCTGTCAACTATGGCATACACACAGAGATGACACGCTGCAGCCCAGGGCATGGGGTAGACACAGCAAGTTTACAAAGTTGTTACCATCTTCTTTTAAAGATGGAGAATCCCCAAGGGAATATGGCAACCCTGCCAGTTGCTACCTTGGCTGTGTTTTCCAGATGTGGTTCCCTGATGCCAGGCTTCCTTGGGGCCCTCCAACGAGGAAGGTCAGTCCCTTGGAGGGGATGTCTGACGCCAAAGGCTTAAGTGGACATGGACACAGATACCTGTCATGAAACCCCCCCAGTAGCTAGCGTGTTAGCCACTGAAGGGCATCCTGAGCTGCTACTCCGTCCCCTCCCTCCTCCATCTTCAGCTGGAATAGGGCACTTCCACAAATCTCAAGGTAACCAGGCCTGAGTCTTTCATCTTTCCTTCTCTTGGCAGGGTGATTGTGGTTGAGACAGAGTAGCTCTTTGAAATAGAATAAGAGTGGGAGAGCACTGTTCTTTCTTTCAGGGGGATGAAACGAACCAGATGGGAAAGCGGAGTGCGTGAGTGTGTTGTGTGCTGGAGGGACCTATTGTGGATATTCCAAAAGAATGCTGAAAGGCTTTCTCCCAAGCAACCAAAAAAAAAAAAAAAAAAAAAAAAAAAAAAAAATCATTAGCATTTTGTTCTGGAAGATACCTGGAGGCTCTCAACACAGGTAACCCATCTTTTGAGAGAATTTTACACTTTCCCAGTGGATTCCTAGCAGGAAGGTGAAAAACAAATGCTCCCAAAGCTGAGCTTTAGTATGCTACCCTGGAAAATCTTAAAATACACTTCTTCTATCAATGAAACGGACTTCGTTATGCAATGCATACTTTGCTCAGTCTCATCAGGCAACTGTTTCCTCACAATCCTTTCTCTGCATTGCTTCAAGAGGACAAATGGGCAGCAGCAGATACATCTCTATTCTACCTTCTCTCTGACCAAGCAGCAACATCTGGCTATGCCAGGCCGGCCTATTTTCCAGGAGCTATGAGTGCTTTAAGGGGTGGCACATTGGAACATTTAAACAATTACTTTCTATTCTCTCATAATATTTAAATAAGTCTGGTGGACAGCCTCATGTTTTAGTTGTATAGATTCAGGCACACATTAACACCATGAAAGGAAAACAAATGATCCCCCTTTCCCCACATATTTTACAAATGCTATTACAATGATCAATATAATACCAAAGAATATGGTTTTTCACCTTCTTACCCCCACCCCACACTGGGCAATGACTTTCAGGAGAGGAGACCTTGAAAAGCCATTTTGGTCCTTCTCTTCTCCTCCTGCTCTCAACTTAAACAGATTACTGCTTTTCCTACACTACTCCCAGATTTATTATTCTTTATGACTTACTCCATGACTAGACTTAACCGATCAAAGCTGAACATTCATTATGAACTTTTTTTTATAAGGCAACATGAGACAATTTGCTTCAGGGCTGGAAGTAGAGATGGCTCCCCACACACCCCATGGTGTTATCTTGGGATTTCAAAGACCCCAGAAGATATGAGGAGGAGACCATGTCTGAGGGCAGAGAAACCTTCCTCTTGGGTGGGGGATGGGAAGGGATGGGCCACACTGCTTTCCACGTGGCCTGTTTTGCTAGGTACCTGGAGATGACAATGATAGCCAACAGAAACCCAGCCAGAGCTAGATAAGGCAACAAAAAGCTTCAATCTCTTCTCCAAGTAAACAAAACAAGGACAGGATATTATTTTCTTGTAACATGTACCCCAGAAGTAACACAAGAGTGAAAGGGGCCCTCTACACATACAGCACCCCCATGAACCACTCTCTCACACTCACACCCACACACACAGAGCTATTCACACTTGAGAGTGTACACTATGTACAAACATACAGAGCCAGGTTCCCCTCAAGACACCTGGCAGCCTGCCCATGAGAGGAGGGGTGGGTAAGGCAAGGGAGGGACAAGAGGACCAGTCTCTGGAGGAAACCAGCTGAGCCATGAATGGTGAAGCGCCTAGGGATGGTCTCTTCTCATTGTCCAAGATGCAGCATTAGAGGCTGGGTTTGTTGGTTTGGAGTCACAAAGAAAAGGGGGGGGGGAAGAGAGAGAGACAGACAGACAGAT
>NDGN011513225.1:594-15045 GCA_002564285.1 Tympanoctomys barrerae
GAAAGAAAGAAAGAAAGAAAGAAAGAAAGAAAGAAAGAAAGAAAAAAGGCCTAGGTCCAGGTAAGCCAAGCATGAAGACCCCCAGGCACAAACATACATGTTGGCTCCAGCAACAACTGTGGAGTCCAGGGGCTGTACCACATCCTACTGGGAGGGGCCTCCTGTCAGGCAGCACTGCGGGGCCACATTCAGCTGCAGAATGAGGGAGACACAGCTGCGCAGTGCCAGATGTGTGGGAAGGGTTAGAAGCAGTGGGAAAGGATTTAGATGCACCAAGACTGATTGCATAGAAATGCCCGGTTCAAAATTGTCCCCATTTCAAGAATGCAGGGAGGGACTCAGACCGGCTACTTTCTGCTGTAGACGAGGGAAATTGTCATTGTTTTATGGCAGGGCAGGAGCAGAATTTATCTGTGAAAGTAAAAAAAGGGCTGGAGTTCTGGTCATGTTTATTATTCAGAGCAGCAGAGACTTGGACAAACAATGGCCTTTGTTAAAAGTATAGAGTCAGGTCAGCTTGTCTCAGCATCTGAGAAATGAAGTTTGAGCCAGCTCATAGAACAGGGTTTAGTGAAAATTCTTGAGCAGAGAAGGAGAAAAGAAAAAAGCCCAAGAAAATATATGTCTACAATCTTCTTAGCTGTTTGAAGAAAAAGAGAGTGAAAACAATCACAAAACACAAAATCACCTGCTTTAGAAAAGAAAAAGAAAAGGAACACAGATCGGAGGCACCCTTGGAGGACTTCTGCAAAGCAAAATATGGGAAGATAACAAGTACTTTAAAGACATTCAAATGTGAAAACTAAATTTACTTTCAAAGCTACATTTATGACAAAAAAACCCTTATTTTTGGAAATGAATATTAACCCATGTCTTTTACCTGAAATTACTTGTAAAAACTAAGAATGGCTAGATTACCAAAAAAAAAAAAAAAAAAAAAAAAAAGGAAAGAAAGAAAAAGAAAAGAAAAAGTACTGGACTTGGTAGTGTATGCTTGTAACCCAGCACTTGGGAGGCTGAAGCAGGAGGATTGTTGTGAATTTGAGACCAGCCTGGGTACAAAGTGAGCTCAAGGCCAGCTTGAGCTGCATAACAAGGCCCTATCTCAAAAGAAAAAAATAAATAAATAAAAAGTAAAAAATGATCAAGCCCAAACAATAGGGCCTAACCTTGAGAGGTAAAATTGAACATTAAAATGACTTTGCTGGAGTAGACCAGGAATTATATGTCAGAAATCTTAAACTATTTAGATTCTTCTACCTAGAAATTCTATTTCTAAGGCTGTATCCTAAAGAAAGAATAAGACAGATGTACAAATATTTAAGTACTATTCAAGCATATTTCTTGCAGTCTTGGTTTTATTTTTGTTTGTTTTTTTAAATTTTATTTTATGTATTTGGTACAGGGTCTCACTATACAGCTTGGATTCATAGTGATCCTTCTGTTTTCAGCCTCCGCAGTGCTGGAATTACAGGCGTGCACCACCAAGTGTGGTCTCAGGGGCTGGCTCAGTACGCCCTGGAGGTGGTGTCAGCAAAGCATGCAGTCTTGTTTTTAATAGTAAAAACTTGGAAATAATTTACATTTCCAAAAACAGGAAGTTCATTAAATAAGTTAGGATTCACACATTCTGTTGATTCTTATGGGAAGACTAAATATAATAGTTTTTGGTGAATACTTATTGATGTGGAAAATTCCCACAGCTTATTGGCCATTACATTTTGCAGCAGTGGGGCATGATGGCACACAGATGTAATCCCAGCACTTTGCGGGGCTGAGGCAGGAGGATTATAAATTTGAGCCCAGTTTGGATAACTTAGCGACTTAGTGAGATGCTGCCTCAAAATAAAAAAATGAAAAAAAGCGCCAGGGATGTAGGTCATTGTGAAGACCCTGGACTCCAATTTAATCCCCAGTAACACACACACACACACACACACACACACACAATCTATATCTCATCCGTACCTATAACACAAAATCTCTGTAATAGCAGTTGGAAGCAAAGGCTACGAACCCTCCTTGGGAAACTCATTTCAGTCTATAGAAAGGAGCATTTTAACACTGAAAAGTAAAGAAGGTGTGATGTGGTAGATCAGAAAGAAAAAAGAAAGCAGCAAGTGGTGCCTACCACATGGTCCTGCTTTCCTGGCTCTAGTCCCCAAATGGACATTCCACAGTCCAGGTGTTTTCCCCTTATGCTGTAGATTGAGCACTTGTGCCCTCACTCCTCAAATTAAAGTGCTAAAGCCCTAACTCTTAACTGTGATGGTATCGGGGGATGGAGCTTTAGGAGTTAGGCTTACACAAGGTTGTGAAGATGTGGTCTTCCTGGTGGCATTAATGCACTTATGAGAGAAAGAGAGAGGGAGGGCGAGACAGGGACAGGGACAGGGACAGAGGCAGAGATAGGCAGGTAGGTAGGCAGACAGACACAGATATAGACACAGATCTCTCTTCCCAAGAGGAAAAGAAAAGTGAAGTTAGGAAGAGAACCCTTGCCAGAACCCAACCATGCTGGCACTCTTGGTTTAGGCTCTCAACCTCTACCCAGTCTATGTCCACACATTTAGGTAACTGTTACACCTGCTGCTTGGTGCCAGGGCCCATTAGCTAGCTAGCTTGGGCCCCACAAGCGCACACCATGGGATGGACAGTTTGAACAACAGTACTCCTTTTGTGCCATATTGGAGGCTGATTTAATACATTCAGATGCATACAGCTGGTGATGGACAGACACTATGCGAATCTCTGCTCATAACTACCCTGGGCGCGATGCACTGAGGCGGGTCTACAGGAGAAGCCCACGCAGCAGAATCGGACCCTTGATCAGAGTTCATCTGTGTGTGGTGTCCACACCCGCTCTGCACACAGGGTACCCCATAGTACCCTTGTCCACCTGGAGCAGTGCCTGGAGGGCAAAGACCCACACACTTGTTAATGGCAGCCATCTCTGTGTGGTGGGATTGTAATACGTTTTTATATTCTATAAATTTTAATGTATTTTTCATATTTTATTTAGCAAGATAGTTCAATGCACTAAGCACTTGCCTGGCAAGTGCAGGGACCTGTGTTTGATTCCCCATAGTGCATGTCATTGCTCTTTAATAAGAATGAGAGGCCACATTCATATAAATACATGGCCTGGGTTGGCAGAGCTCAGAAGCAAGTACATTCTCTAAGAAGAGCAAGGGTCTGATTTTGCTCCCAGACTCTCGTGCGGCCTTGGGCAAGTCCCTTCATCTGCGAATCCCCAGGTTTCTCATCTGCAGAATGAGCTGCCTGAACCACATGATTCATCAAGTTCCTTCCAGCTTTGACAGTGACTGAATGAGTTTCCTTTTCAAGGGTGAAGGAAAGGAGGGTGACTTCAGGAGATCAGAGGCACTAGGTGCGGGAGATAAAATCCTTCAGGGTCCAGCGAGGAGAAAGTGGGGTGCACTGTCTGAAATTTCTATTTTAGCTCTTTCTTTTAGATCAGAAGCCAAATGCCATTTACAGGAGGAAACCCACCCCTTACTTGGGAGACGTGCGTGACATAATTATCGGTTCTCTCCCAACAGGCACATTGTGAGTATTCATTGAGAAACCCCTCAAAGGCAGTGATTAAGCTAAAGGAGATTTCAGAGTCATCCAAACACTTCTGGGGAATGACTCACTCTTCAGTAAACATTTATGATTCACCTTTACCTCTGATTTATTTCTAAGTAAAAGTTCTAAGGTAGGAAGGTACCCATACTCTGCCTTGTCCCCAGAATTGCCACAGTTTTGTCCCTATTATTTGATCAGCGTCCCTTTTTGAAAAAAGAACCTCTACAACTTCTTCTTAAACATAACATCTCAGACTCCGGGTACTTCATTGGGGACATGGTGTGCTTGTATTGCCAAGAACATTTAGAAGGTTTACAGAAAGGCTAAATGTTAAAATATCATGCAAGGTCCTAAGTGCAATCTCCAGGACAAAAAAAAAAAAAAAAAAAAAAAAAAAAAAAATTGAACCAAGTGAAGGATAAGGCATAGGACCAGTATGCAACCCTGACAATAGGGTATTTAATTTATCTATGTTGTTGATGTGCTAAGGTGCTTTTTGGAATGCTGAAACCTCCTCTTCTTAAAAGCATTTCTAAGGCTGGAGAGATAATTTAATGCACTAAGCACCTGCATGGCAAGTGCAGGGACCTGTGTTTGATCCCCCGTAGTGCACGTCATGCCAGCTCTACCCTAAGCATGCTGAGCTGGCCACTGAAGCCAGGTGTGGTGGTGTAGGCCTGTAACCCCAATGCTGGGAAGGCTGAAACAGGAGGATCACTATGAGTCTGAGCTGCATAGTGAGGCCCTGTAACAAATACAATTTTTTTTTTTTTTGTCTTTCTTTCATTTTGTATTTAGTACAGGGTCTACAGGGTCTCACTACACAGATCGGACTTCTAGTGATCCTCCTGTTTACAGCCTCCCAAGTGCTGAGATTACAGGCACACACCACCACGCCCAGTCTCATTCCCATCTCAGTGCACCACGGGGACGGGGCCGGCACAACACGCCGGAGATCAAACCTGGTCCCTACATCTGCCTAAGCAGGCGCTTTAATCCTCTGAGCTATCTGGCCTGCCCCAAAAGTATTTCTAAATATGCTTCACACTGTGGTGATGTTCACTACAAATTTTAAAATTACTCTTCCACCACTCCAACCAATTATTTGTTTTCAATTTTCCAAATGACTCTCCAGGCTCTGTCTGTCTAGGTATGAAATTTTCCTATAGGTATGTCCCATGGCTGATATATGTCTTGGGGTCCTACTTGGGGTCCTACTTGGGGTCCTACTTGCTACCTTCCACATGTGTACTTGGGAGTTGCCATGTAGACTTTATAAATGACCCATGTGTACTGGCTGTATAATATCCCATCAGAGAGATACAAAATACATGTGATTAAAATAAAAACAAGACAGAACATACTTTACAGTCCTTGGTCCCTTTCTTGTGTTACGCACAAACAGGGAAGAGCTGTTCAAGCCCAAGCTGGCTGCTAAAACTCACTTAATGACAACGGGCCCAGTGGGTA
Organism: Tympanoctomys barrerae; assembly: GCA_002564285.1. Taxonomy (NCBI): domain Eukaryota; kingdom Metazoa; phylum Chordata; class Mammalia; order Rodentia; family Octodontidae; genus Tympanoctomys; species Tympanoctomys barrerae. Next base: position 5,656 of record NDGN011513225.1, read on the forward strand.
AAACCTTCCCTGCCTTTTGTCTGGGAGAAAGATACAGTAGTTGGGAAAAGTCACTGTAATGCTAAGTATTGTTTCGTGGTCTCCTCACCTCTCACACTCTGTGGAAACACTGAAAAAGAAGGGAATCCTAAGAGAACGAGAAGTAGAACAGAAAGAGTGGAACTTGTAGTTCAAGCACAAAAGACCAAATTTTGTCTGCTCCAAAATGTTTCCTAGTTATTACCACTGTCTGGATTTTTTAGACGGAAAAGTAGAGGTCATCGAGGTGCAGTGTAAGCGTCTGACCGCAGGTCTGACCGCCAGCCTGCCGTGCAGCAGGCCCAAGAGTTCTGGTCTTTTGGCTCATTGCGCTGGAAGCGATCGCTCCGGTCCAAGCCTTTCTAGCCGCTTACCTGGAGCTGCCTGACTCCCACGGGTTGGGTTGACCTCCCAGGGGACCGGCCACAGCAGATTCCAGGACGGCCCCTCCCCGCAAGCCAGAAGGCCAGGCTACCCGGAAAGTTACCGGTCAGCTATTGACGTTTCATCCTTCCCACTCTGCTCAGCCAGTAGAAAAGAATGCAGCATTACTGGGATTCTGTGAGGCAGGAAAAAGCGCTCAACTGGACAGAGTAGTAGGCAGCGTGGGGGAGCTGTGGTCAGTCAGGGCCGTCCACACCAGGATCTGTTCCCGGGGCTGCTAGCTCAGACCTTAGGAAAGGGCCTTGTCCCTCACAGGTGGGCACGGCTGCACGGTGTGGGTAACACAAGTGGAAGTGGAAGGCAGGTTGGACAGCAGCCCTGGATCTCTCTCCCTCGGCTGGGCACGTTTATGGGCAGTGAAAGAGGCCCACACCTGCCTGTGAGTAAGCTACCCAACTGACTCGAGCAAGTTGCTTCACCTTTCTGAGCTTAGGTTTCCTCAAATAGGCAAAATAATTGATTGACTTTAAGCATTGGGAGGAAGTTAAAGGAGCTACATCATGTAAACTACTCAGGCTGGTAACTCTCGGTAGTAGGCAGGCTTTTGATAAAATGATAGTTGATAGTATCACCTACTAAAATTACACAGTCCATGTGATTATTTTTAGTTACGGGATTTTTTAATAAAACAAGAAAAGCCTGTATCCTGTTTTCTTACTTACTTGAGAAGCTTGATCTGCTCAGAAGTGTACCTTGTAAGTGGAGGACAATTATTAAAAAGGGAGGCAAGATTCTTAGTAGATTATTGGTTATCATCTCAATGTAAATGTTCTTTTTGGTTGCCCCATCTGAAGGAGGAATATCTGATATGAAATTTCTAATTGCCAGTTTAGCTCAAGAAAGGATCCCATTTCTAAGCTCACACCCTGGCACACCCAGGCCCTCGGAGGGCACCTCTGATTCGATTGGATGGCTTGGGGGTTGGGATAGACAGCCTTCTTTAAGGTATTATTTAGTGAATTCTTGTTCTACTCTTGCAGAGTGAGTGATACCAATGAGTAATTCAGAAACAAACACTGAGGAATGTCTGATTTGCATAGGCTCATAAATGAGCCTCCTGAACTAGTTTTTTTAATTAAAAAAAAAAAAATTGTCTTACAGTCCTTTAGGCCAGGTAAGGTCCTGGCTTGTTCAGTTGGCAGCTTTGTGTTCACCCCCGCAGGACCAGATGCACCATTTCATTATTTAAGCATCTTAGTTGGAAGGAGACACTTATAATTTAGCCCTGAGAGCTTTAAAAAAAAAATCCTAACAATTAATAAATAGAATAGCATTTTGTGTGTTCTTCAAATCACTGCAGGGCAGGAATGAACTGTCAGCTTACCTGAAAGAGAAGGACTTGCCCCTTCCAGGTGAATGGCTTTTCAAGGAATTTATCTCTCAGAGTTCACCATCCTGCTTTGAAAGGAAGTGTAATTCTTAAATAACTCTTTGATTTCCTTTTAACTTTTTTCATGGACTATTTTACAATCAAGTAATTACTGTGATTTTAAAACAATCAACCATGAATCTATCACTCAAGAACTCGGGTAAGATTTTGAGGGAGCCTGGCATGGTGGCACCTACTTCTGGTTCCAGTACTAGGGAGGCTGAAGCAGGAGGATTGCAAGTTTGAGGCCAGCCCAGGCTACCCACTGAATTCAAGGCTGGTCTGAACTACACAGAGAGACCCTGTCTCAAAAAAAAAAAAATTTTTTTTTTGAGAGAATCCCATTTCATTTATTGCTGCAAATGCCAACAAAAAACAATAAGAGTAAAAAATGTTGTAGCAAAACTTTAACAGAGAGAATATTTAAAAATTCAGTTGGCCAGGTGTAGGGGCACACACCTGTCATCCCAGGACTTCGGCGGATGAGGCAAGAGAATCTCTTTGAGTGTGAGACCCGCCTGCGTTACATATTGAGACTGTCTCAAAAAGCAAACAAACAAACCCCAATATTAAGATGATGAGAATTAGGTTGTTTACAGTGATGGTTCTTCATTTTCTATTCCATAGAGTCAAAAGAAATAGAAACAAATTGGAAATGGGAACCTTCACGTGTACATCCCCACCTGTGGCCAGGAGTTCCTGAGCCCTGCAGACTCAACTCAGGCCAGGGCTGTGGCCAGCTGGCGACTCCTTCAGATAGCTGCATAGGGGCCGGGGAGATAGCTCAGTGGAATAAGCGCTTCCCTGGCAAGTGCAAGAGCCTGAGTTCAATCCCCAGTTCTGCAAAACTAAAAACAAACAAACAAAGATAGCTGCATTGAGAAATGAATGCTGCAGAGTAGGATTTGTTGTTCAAGCATAAGAGTTGAGTTTTGAGTCTGGCCTGAGACAAAGATAGGGGAGGGTAGCTGAGGAAGATCCAGGAGGAAGGCGAGCTACTGTCTGTCTCTTTGGTCCACCCCTACCCTCCCAGCACTCGTCCAGGTTTCAGCTGGCTGGAAATTCTGGTCCAGAGCCCATAGGAAAACATCTGGCTTCAGGGCAGGTGAGATAGCTCAGCAGACTAAGTGCCTGCTTAGGCAAGCTCAGGGGCCAGGTTTGATCCCTGGTCCCGCATGCCACGCCAGCCACACGCCTAGGGTGTGCTGAGTCAGGAACCAAGTCTGGGCATGGTGGTGCACCCCAGCACTGGGGAGGCTGAAAACAGGAGAATCATTATGAGTCTTAGCTATGTGGTGCGACCCTGTACCAAATACATAAACGAAAAAAAAAAAAAAAATTAGAAAACATCTGGTTTCAAAAAAAAAAAAGAAAGCATCTGGTTTCTAAGCACAGGGCTTTAAGAATTTAGATGACAAGCACAGAGTTTTAGAACCTCACTCTGTTCTAAAACTCAACTCTGTTTTTGTATTTGAAGTCAAGGCAGCTGCAAGGCCACTGGGAGTGTCTGGAAGCCTCCTTTCTCGTAGGACATCTCAATTCAGTGTGGTTTCATCGTAATTCAGATCCTCTTGGCTGTCACAGCTGAGTTAGCTGAGCTCTGGGCTGTGTTGGTTTTAGGTAGAACTATCTACAAATGACTTTTACACACCTGATCTCATTTGAACCACCCAACAGCCTTGAGGAGAGTGCTTCAGAGACAGGCACTCAGGAATCACTAGTGTTTGAGAGTTGGGTATGACGGGTATGTGTGTCATCCCAGTACTTGGGTGGGAAGCTGAGGCAGGAGGATTGCTGGGAGTTCAAGGCCAGCCTGAACTGGATAGTGAGAGCCTGTCTCGAAAAAACAAAAGAAGAAAGAAAGAAAGAAAGAAAGAAAGAAAGAAAGAAAGATCAATGAGATAGCTCAGCAAACTAAGCACCTGCTTAGGCAAGTGCAGGGGCCAGGGTTCGACCCTTGGTACCACATGCCCCTGGGTGTGCTGGCCCAGCGAGTGAGTCCAGGCATGGTGGCCAGCACATACCTGTAATCTCAGCTCTGGGGAGACGGAAAACTGGAAAATCAATGCCAAGCTGTATAGTGAGATCATGCACAAACAAACAAACAAACAACAACAACAACAAAAATAGCAATAGTTAAGCATTTTGATAACAAAGCTGGCATAGGCTGAGTAGGAACAAAACCTCAGGTCTCCTAGGAGTCCTGCACTCTACAGATGCACACTGCAGCTACCTGAAGACACACCCTCATGCCTCTAGAGCACATTTTATAAGATGTTTTATTAAACTTCTGTTGGATCTCGGAGTGACCCGTAGGCACACCTCAGTGTCACATAATGGTGTTCACTTGTGGTGACAGTGGGTGTGGAATATGTGCTGGGCTCCTGAAGAACGTTATCCCTCTTCGGACAAAATGTAGTTTCTCTAAACCTGTGCTTTTAAAACAGGTCTCACCCTTCTTCTGCCAGCATTCTCATTCTCTATTTTATATCTGGAGCACAGAGATTTTAGACAGAAGTCAGAAAAGCAATAAAGTTAAATCCTAAGATCCACGAATGACTAAAGTGGGAGGGAGGCGAAGGCAAAACCTTCGGAAGTGAAATCAGTTAAGATGTGTTGTACGCATGCACCAGCCATTTAGCCAGTGATGGGCTACCTACAGATGTGACACAGAAGAACATATGAGACATACTTTCATTGCTTTGTTGTTTAGGAGTGCTGGTACACAAATCACATCACTTATGCCAAACATAAGCTCTGCCTCCAAGCTACATCCTCCAGCCCAGAATCCTTGTATTTCTTAGGCCAAAATTGAAATCTCTACAAAATGTAGCCTCTCACTAATACGTTTGGTAATTTACCAGTGTTTACCAAAATCACAAGGGAGTGAGTTTCAAAATATAGAGGCCCAGCGTCAATCTTAGACCTACCTTACGGAATCTTTGGGAGCACATCTCTGTTGAAAACTTTTCCAACCTAATTTGGATTGCACCAGAGTTAAGAGTCAGTCAGTGCCCTGAACTCACCGTGTAAGGACAGCCCAAGAAAATAGGCCTAAGCAGAAAGCAGGAAATGCCCTCTAGTGGCCAAGTGAAACCATTATCGGTCCTCCATAGTGTTGGACCCTGGGACTCATGGCAGAGTTAGAGCAAAGGAAGAAATGTCTCTATTTGAAACCGCAGTGACTCTACCAACACACTCCTGAAACTTAAATTCTAAGACTCCTGGGTGCAGGAACCGCTGGTTCTTGTGTTGCTCATGAAGGCACCCAGGATAATGTCTGGCCCACTGGGGAGTACGACCCAAGATTCAGGCTCAGTATTGTGCATTGTCTTGCCATCTGGTAAAACCAGAAGGATCTCAGATGACCTGCGAGTCTTAGGTGGATCCTCCATGCCCAGGGCCATGGCAGGCATTCCCACTCAAGTTGACCATGAGTTTAGCCCACCACAGCGGTGACTACGTGAGACTAACACACCACCATCGGTCCCATCTGCCCAATGTCAGGTGTTCTGTATTCATCCATCTCCAATGCTGCTTGGGTGAGAACTGTTCTCACACCAATGGGGTAATAGGGGCCAAACAAAACATCTATAAAAAGTATCAAGCAAGTGTTTATTAACTTAATGAATGAATGAATGAGACCAATGGGCTCTCACTAAGTTTAAGTCTCTCTCTCTCTCTCTCTCTCTCTCTCTCTCTCTCGCTCTTGTACTGGGGATCAAACTCAGGACTTTGCACTTGACAGGCAGCACTTAAGCCACTGAGCTATCTCCCCAGCTCTCAACAAGTTTAGATATCTTCCTTTTTTTTTTTTTTTTTAGTTATTAGCCATCTGAATGAACTTTAAAAATGAATATAGACGCAAGTGAACAACTTGATGAATGTATTCATTTAATGTTAGGGCTGTAAGAGGCCTTAGAAACCTCCAGGATTCACCTTTTCATTTCATTTGGAACTATAATCCGTACAGACTCATAAATTCCCCAAAGATAGGGGCTATATTTTATTTACTTTAGATCCTCTTAGCTCAGCACAGAATGTGTTTGATAAATCAATGAATGAATGAGTTAATGAATGAATGAATATACAAAGATTAAGAGAATTTCCCAGGAGAGCATACTAATGGCACCACAAGAGTTCAATTTTATATTTCAATTTAACAGATACTCATCAACATTTTCCATAAGGTGTAACAGGGTCTTGGTAGACATTCTGAAGGAGAAGTGGGACTGAAGTCTGGGATTCTAAAAATGGGAAAGAGGCAGTACCTACCCTCGAAGAGCATGTGCTCTACCATTGTACCATCCAATGTGTGGCTATTTAAATTCAAATCAGTTAAAGCTAATAATTTAGTTCCTAAGTCACATTAGTGGCATTTAAGTGTTTAGTAGCTACTTGGTGACTAATGGTACCACAGTGGACAACACAGATAACAGGGCTCTTTGGTCAGTGCAGCAAGTCCCATTCGCAGTGCTGCTGTGGGTGGAAAGATGTCGTAAAACCTGATGACCTGACAGAAGGCAGCAGGTGATGCTAGAGGGACAGATGACTTGTGGAGGAGTTATTGTCTCAGAATGAGCCTCCAAGTCCTCTGCTCTTGACATAACGCCTGACTTATCGAAGATGCTCTTCCTGTGATTACTGAATGGAAACAACCCACAGATGACAGTAATGATTTCCTCCTAGTAGTTCATTCATAGAGATATGTGGTGAATAATATTGTCATCTCATGGGGTCTGAGGAAGGAGATGGAGACTTTACTCCTGCCAATGGAGTAGACTCTTTGTATGTCACAAGAAAGTAGAAGTACACACTCAGAATAAATAGAATGCACATCCTCAGAAGAGAGGCGTGTTATGGTTTGAGGCTAGGAGCATTTGTATGTTTGAGGGGGCCTCAAGATGACCTAGATTGTGTGTTCCTAGTGTCTGTCAGGTGTCCATTAGAGGGCTGGATCAGGATGCACACTCTGAGAGTGTGTGAAGCTTACATGCCTGTATCTACTGTTTCCTTGAGGGTGGAGTCTGTAGAATTCATAAATTGATAGTATTGAAGCCAAAGTGCAGGTTCAATGTACAGGTGAAAAGCACCAGCCCAATTTGTAAGAGAAAAGCACAGGGCCCCGATGTACAGGTTTAGTTTATTTTTGAAACCCATATGATTTAGGAAGGTTTCAGAAGTTTTCTGGAAGGGAAAAGGGGCCTTGTGACTTTGGGTGACTGTCCTGAAGTTGCAGTTTTCTTAAAAATATAATTTTACTTATTTCATTTTTACCGATCTGTATTTCTTCAATCCTAGTTCAAGATGACCATCATCAATACAGTAAAATGAACCAAAATTCTAACATTCTGCTGTATTTGTTTCAGATTTTTGTACTTATTTTGCAAAATAAATCACATACGTATTTGAGGGTCCTATGTTCTTTGCCCTGTTTTTCTGTAAACCTTGTCAAAGCCCCCTGTACCTTGAATTTGGGGTTTCTCAATTCCATTCATAGTTGTATATTCCTTCTGTGTAGGATTATATGAGTACACAACACAGAATATTGTTCACAAATAGCAACATACTATATATTTTTTCCTATAAATTCCTTTTTAAAGTTTTACTTCACGTTGTATTTTAAAGGTGTATTATGTTGAGATATGCAGAACTAATGAATTAATTTTAATTGCTACATGTTGTTTTATTGTATTGATTATGCCACCTTATCTATTTTTATCTTGGATGGAAATCTGGGCTGTTTCCAATTTTTACAATTACCAATAGTGTTGCAATGAACATTCTATAGGTGTTCTCTTATGCAAACTTGCAGTTCATTCCTAGAAGTAATACTGGCAGGCCTGTGGTCATATAGATTGCCAACTATTCAAAATATTGACAAGTTGATATCCCCAAGGTGGGGCTAGTCTGTAGTCCCACTAGTATTGTCAGAATGCTCTCACTCTCCTACATCCTTCTGAACACTCGCTATGGTCAGGCTTTTGTTCTGCACCAATCTGATAAGGCAAAGTGGTGTAGTGCAGTACTTCTAAGGGTGTTAAGGATGTAAGAACAATGAAAAGATGTCTCAAGGTCGGTACCAAAATGGTGACCGACCCTCAACATAAGCAAAACTACACGAGAAGGATATAAGACAGAGTTACTACCCTACACCTTCTTGCCACTGCTAGGCATAAGGCCAGAGAAATTTTAAAGTAGGATTTGAGAATCAGAACATGTTCAGCACGCTTGCTCTGTTCAGTATTTCCTAATAGAGTAAGACTTTATTTCCTCCTCTATCCCATTAGATATATTTTGAGCTCCTAGTGCTCCACTTTGTCTTAAGCCAATTTCTAGTGGAAGAAATTACCAGCAAGTCAAGATCTGTGAAAACTGTATGTCTTTTGGTGGGAAATCTTGGCAAGCTAAAGGACTGTCAGCTTGACAAGACTCCAGGTAATGTGTGTAGGCCGTATCTTGAAATATTTGCTCATGGCTAATTCATGTAGATACTTTAATTGCTTCAAGCACAGAAAATAATCCCATAATTTAGGAACATATTACTATTTGATCTTGTAGAGATTTTCCAGTTTCATTCTAGCTAATACCCAAGGGACTGAAATGAACCCGTTTAGAAGGGCGTTGGAGCCCAGGGCGGTGGGAAACACTCCTGGCTCCATTTCCCTGATGTGATTCTTTGATGGAAATAAAGTACTGTACTATATTTCTTAGCAACCTTTCATTATTGCTGGCATCCTCATGGGAAATTTGAGATAATGCCGATTCTTCTTCTGTGAAATCCGTCCCGGAGTAATAACTTGAGGGTTTTTTTAAAAATGATAAAAGATCTGAGAATGTTTTCCTTGCTTCTTCATGTGAACTAGGGTGTTGTGACAGAGAAAGTGGATCGGTTAGACTCTGTGCAGCCAAAGAGCTCAGCAGAAATATCTGAGATGAAAGCGCAGCTGAGCCAATTGTGTTCCAGGTACTAATCTGTATCCAGCCCTTGGTTTTCTTTTTCAGAAAGGAAAATTTGTGCCACCGGTGTTGTTCTTTGTGGATGGTGGCCTTTCGAAAAATTACATCTTCTTTCTTGTCCATGCTCATTCAAGAAAGCCGGCCTGTTAATTTCCTCCATGACTTTTAGAATTTGTAAAAAAATTCTATAACTTATTTTACCCTGGTTCCAGGTAAAGTGATTGATTGTAAAAAGTCAATAGATTATTTTCCCCCCTCAGGAGACAAGGGAAAAATTTTAATTATAGTTCCTTTGGGGGAGCATGCAATAGAAGTGCAACATCCACAAATGGAAGGCTGAAACTGTGGTATTAAAGTTAACAGTTTGGGGCTGGGGGTGTAGCTTAGTAGTAAAGTACTTGCCTAGTATGTGCAAGGCCCTAGGTTTGATCCCTATCATCACAAAATAAGGAAAGAAAAAAGCTGAGTTTTGACAGCGAACAATGTAGTCCAAATCTTTTTCTGTCACTGGGCAATTTGTTTATTTTCTTTCTTTCTTTTTTAATTTATTTTTATTGAGAAATAAATATGAATGAGATAGTTTCACAGCTGATTAATAG
>NDGN011513228.1:0-10470 GCA_002564285.1 Tympanoctomys barrerae
GGATTGAACTCAGGACCTTGCGCTTGCCAGGCAAGTACTTATTCTACTGAGCTATCTCCCTGGTCCCATCTCTTAATTCTGTTTGTCCTTTTGCTATGGACCTGTGCATTAATACCTGAGAACATTGTCCTGTTTCTTTGTGGTTTATGGTGCTGGGGACTGCACGCAGGTCCTGTGCAGGCTTGACAAGCACTGTGCCACTGAGCAGCACCACTCCAAGCCTCAGCTTCTCTGGCCTTTTAAAATTTAAACTCGTTCTTAGTGAGTAATGGCTCTCAGTGAAAACACTATGCACAGTTTTAGCCTCAAATATGATTTCTTTACCTCCACAATAAAAGACAGGGTTGGGGGTACCCAATTATCTTGCCTTGGTACAAAACCCCATTAAGAGAAACAGTGTTATTTAAAAGAGAAAGGAAAAAAGGAAGGGACTAGAAAAGGAAGGAAAGACAGAAGAGGAAGAGAAATGGAATTAAAAATTAGTATTCAGAAAGTGATGTTTCCATTCACATTAGCTAATGGCCTAGGCATTTTTAAGGAAAAACAAAAGCGAGACTTATGATAGTTGCTTCTTCGCTGGCTTGGACTCCCATCCTCTGGGGAAGCTGGCTTCTACTAAAAGCCTGTAATTATGGAGCAGATAGGGATAGTTGTAAAGATTCTGCTTTATCCTATGGTTAAATAATATGACTTCAAAAATAAAGAAGTTAAGTATATATTTAGCTTATGGTCTGGGAATTTCTTAAATAATAAAGCTGCTGTAATGTTTTCTCTTTTAAAATGCCTGACTACACACACGAGTTTCTGAGACAAGTAAGAGCTACTCAGGCTGTCTTGCATCTGTGACACTTGCGGGGGTCAGTGGACGTCCACTTTGGAGGCTTGGGCTGGCGCTGGAGGAGTCTGAGCCTGTAACAGTGGTCACCTCTGAGCCCATGGAGGTGCAGGGGTCCCACTGCGTGTGCCCTTGCACTGTTGGATCCTGCTCACCCAATCTCTTCAGCTACTTGCAGGTTCTGGCTGTAGGCTTCTAACTCAAACTATCACAGGGAAACTCCCCACCTGACAGGAGGTGCAAGCCAGAGTCCTGGCCACTGTGCACCAAGGTACCGGAGCTGTTGAAAGGGTTTTGGTGCCTGTAGAGCAACAGGACAGCAACACTAGCCAGTCCGCCTCCTTGTCTGGTGTGTGTGCATGGGTGTGTCTGCATATTTATATTTGTGCCTATCTGTGAACGAGCTCATGGCATGTGTGTTTGTGTGTCGGTATGAATGTGCACACATCCTCCTCAGACACAGTCAGAGGTCACAGTGCAGATTGGCAGCATGACCTGCATGGCCAAGGAATGTCGTGCAGCAGTGGGAGATGACACCAGCGAGGATTCATGAGTTAGGTTTTTCTTCCTGACTACACCTCCTTTCATCACAATCTATTCATTTCTTGCAAATAACAGAAAGAAAGGATTTGGGAGATGGCTTGTAGTATGTGGACTACAAGATGAGAGAGCCGTGGAGCAGACAGAGAGACCTCAGGGTCAGAGGCTGAGGACCAGCATGTTAGCACTTGTAGGAAGACATGAGAGCCTTTCTTGAGTCCCCTCCCCTCCCATCAGATTTCCTTGACTAGTACTCTGAGTGAAAAGAGTCAAAGTACAATGTGAGTTGGCCCGGGGGAATAGCTGGGGAGAAATAGAGGTCTTGGTTGCAGGATCCTGTACCTGGGAAGGATTCTGAGGCTGGGAACTGGCCATGGAAGGAGCAGGAATCGCTGAAGCCAGAAGTTCCCAGCAGGGACAGAGGAGGCAGCAGGACCTTGCCCCTCCCCACAGTCTCTTCCCCTTGCTCCGCCCTTGGTCCAGTTAGTGTCTCCTTCTTCCTCAGCCTGCACTGCTGTGTTTTCTGTCCCAGCTTTCAGAGCCAATTTCTTTGCTTGAATTAAGACATAGGAATTAAAAAAAAATCAATACATGCCTTTGTCTGATGCTGGGATGTTCTGAGACATAATTACTGGCTTGAAAAAACCTTGGAAAAACTAAGTTGAAAGTCACATGTAGCATAATTTGCAAGTACATAAATATGCAGGAACCAACACAGGCACACCCAAGTCTATAGTCTATTTATAGGAACCAGACATACATTCAGAAGTTCAGTCTAACACACTCCACCTCAATCCTCCTTGGCTAGTACTCGGGGTAAAAAGAGTCAAAGTACAAGATGAGTTGGCTTCAATGACTATGGATATCATCATATAGTCAGACGTGTCATCCATTGTGTCACTTCTCTGTAGGGAATGCCATTTATGAGAAAATGTCATCCACAAGATTGGCTGGAGAATGCCTTTATGTGAAGTCAAAGTCAGTCACTGGAAGCACAAATGGTATTCCAAAGCTGCTTTTGGATATCTTTTCTTATCTATTACTGGTAGGGTCTGGAGGTAACACAGCATTTCCCCAACAATAAGCCTGGCCTAATTGTGTTTCAATATAAAAAATCTTCAGTGAAGAATTAAAGTATAAGCCAGCTTCATATTCTTAGGAGAACTGAAGAGACCCACCAATGACTTATTGCAAATGGAGACTGAGAAGGTGAGAGGGAAATCAAGACTCATACCAGTCAGGGGAAAAGGCTGGATTAGCTCAGAATTTCTCATCTATAATATTTTTAGGTTTTTGTAGAAAACATATGAATTTTGTTTGCAGCTAACAGACAAACTCTATTTCTATGAGGTGTGGACTTTTTCATCTCTAATCTTTATCCTCTAATCTTTATTTTAAGCCTGAAACCCCCCTCTCCCTGCCAATATAGCACTCAAGCAAGGTGTAAATTCAGTGCCTGCTTTCTGTTCCCATTCACCAACCTTCCCAGTATATAAACCAATGGCTGCAGTCATTGGGTGGTTCCTTGCCTCCTGCCAGGAGAGGGGGCTCCACATGACCTCAGCTTTCCGCATTTTGACTCCTGCCTTCATTTCTTTATAGTCCTCCCACCCCTAGAGTTTCTCAAGAGCTGTGCTGGATGCAGCAGCATGTGTCAGCATTTCATTTTCTTTTCTTGCTGAATAATGTTTCTTGCATGAATGGACCATAGTTTTTACTCATGCAGCAGTCGATGGACAGTGGGGAGGGTTCCCAGTTTTTGGTTATTGTGAATAATGGGTCTAGGAAACACATTCTCCTAGGTATTTACATAGAAGCATGTTTGTCAATTCTCTTGAGTGTGTGCACCGGGGAGTACAAATGGTAAGTCAGTGCATGTCTAGCCATTTGAGGAACAGCCAAGGTGCTTCCCAGAGCAACTACACCACTTTACCTGTCCGCCTGCAGCCTCCAAGGCTCCCGATTTTTCCTCAGTCTTGTGCATGCCTGTCTTTTCACTCCAGCTGCTTCAGTGGGTGTAAAGGGCTACTATTCTTGTTTCTTAACTAAATTCCATAGCACGATCTCTGAGTAGAGTAGGTGTCGCTCTGAGTAGAGAAAGGAATCGCTGCACCAGACCTCCCCTGCATACTGCAGCCCGTGGACTTGGGGAAACAGAGGCTGCGGAACCTGAGAGAACCCGCGGCTCCTTCTCCTTCCACAGCTTTGGATCCTGACTCTCACACTCACCTTCAGGGAAGAAGTTCAAACACCCTGGAAGCGCCCACTCATCACTCCCTCACCCCAGCCTCAGTTCTTTGGGAAAAGGGTATTTAGTGATAACACTTGTCTGGTTAAGTGAGTGGGTGATGTGCAAATTCCAAATCCAAACAATCTTTTAAAACTCAGAGCCCTTTGGGGGATGCTCACTAACACATTTAGACCCATATTTGGGTCTGGAAAATGTCGCAGCTCTCAGAGAGCCATCATCCAATCATCATTTCTCAACCTAAGAGCCCTGAAGATCCATTTATATAAATCCTGGGGAACTCACTCTGCTCAATTGGTGTGGGGGTGGTAGGAGGCTAATTTTTAAAAAATGCTTGGCTGCGTATATGAAAATATTTTGGGTTCCTGGGAAAGTACAGGGAGATAGGAGCTGCCCTCCGGCTTCAGCACTCAGAGCAGCAAGCCAAGAGCTATGTTTAGAAACCCTTTTCCGCTCTCAAAACCATTGGACAAGGGAGCCTGCGGTTGTAAAAGTGATGTCACCTATCCATTACTCCTGTTAGGAAAATAAGCTCTCAAATGCATCCAAGGCCCCAGCAGAAATAAAATCAGGGCCCTCTGAATTAAATCAACCCAGGCTCTGAAGCAAAAATTAAATGTTCTCAGCCTCCCTTAATCTCTTTTCATTTGGTTTCCATGGAACTCTGCGGCTAAGGATGATTTCTGAGGATGCATTTTGTAGGCATATGTTCATGTGGTCACGGCATAAGTGAAAAAAGGATAGACCTTATCTTGTTTAGGGGCTATAAACATTCAGAAAACCAATGAGACTTGCAAATAGCAAAACTGTAAAGCAGCCTTTTGGTCTCTGTGAGAGAGGAAGGTTTGCTCACTGCAGACACAGAGCCCTTTCCTTTCCATGGGGGAGGATGGAGCTGGGCTTAAGGTCACGAGGCTGTGGCCTGAGGAGATAATCAACAGTTCCTTCCAGGAAGGAGCCTGGAAGTGCTCTGTATGCTTGTGTCTGGCATCTATGGAGAGGTCTGAAAACAGTTCAGTGAGGAGGGAGCTGAGTGGGAAAACGAACCTTAATTTTTACCTATAGCTTCGATTCCTTGGTTTCCTTCACTAGACTCGGGTTATTGGGCTGATTCTAGTAAGATGGTAGAGGGACTCCGATCTTCATTAATGAACTGTACATCTTTAGTAAAGCCTTTTCCTCTCTCAAACTTCCAATTTAGTAACCTGATGCTCTTTTATACTAACTTAATGGAAATGTCAGTGACCACTAAAGGAATGAAGATGTGTATTTCCTTTTTTTCTTTTTTCTGGAGCTAGAAAGGAAAACTCAGGGCCTTTCTCCTGCTAGGCAAGGCTCTGCCGCACTCCCAGTCCCCAAATGTAAATCCTGTCTGTAGGGAGGACAGGCAGGCAGCGCCTTGCCTGGCTGTGCATAGGTAACTACACCCATCTAACATGTACCTGGGGACTTGAAAATCAAGAAGAATCCTCACTCTTGTTTTGGATTCTCAAAGAGCAGGCACATGAGAGGAGTCAAATACCCTCTTTCTCACTCAGAAATGAAAACATCAGACATTGGCACAGGGGAGGCTGGAGACCTGGTGAGTGGGACTGAAACATCAACGTTGCTGTTGTCAGTCAGATGCAGCTTAGTGACAGGGTGGGTCTGGGTGGGTCTGGACTGTCAGTTTCTGGGCTATGTTTTTCCTCTCAGCATCTTACAATGCTTCTCTAAGACAGCAGAGGTATTATAAGAAGCCTGATCATCCAAAGAATCCAGTTAGGAAAAGACTGAATGTGACCAGATTCCATTCCAGGCCTGGGCCTCCTGCAAGCTCTTAGCTGTGTCTAGTGTCCACTGACTGGATTCCAACATGGCTGGCTAAAGGCATCTTTTGTCATCACCTTTCTGTGCAGCCAGCCCTCCATCTCTGTTGGTTCCACATCCATAGATTCAACCAATAGCAGACTGAAAACTTTTTAAAAATTGAACATGTAGTTTTTTCATGGCTTGTCTATTTTCTAAACAATACAGCATGACAACTAGTTACATAGCACTTCCTTTAGGCATGATAAACATACTGGGGATGATTCACAGCCTACAGCAGGTTTGCATAGGTTCCAAGCCAGTCCTACACCATTTTATACAAGGAATTTGAGCACCCATGGCTTTTAGGACCCCCAGGGAGTACTG
This sequence comes from Tympanoctomys barrerae, assembly GCA_002564285.1. NCBI lineage: Eukaryota > Metazoa > Chordata > Mammalia > Rodentia > Octodontidae > Tympanoctomys > Tympanoctomys barrerae. The sequence continues at coordinate 5,799 of NDGN011513228.1, forward strand.
GAACTAACCCTATGACTACTGAGCAATGATTATTTGCTAGGAAATCTCAGGTCCTCTGTGGAGGGATTCATAGGTCATAAAGTTACATATATGAACTATTACTTTAGTGCAACTTCTCTTATGAAACAATACTCATCCCAGTGACAGAAAGAAATGAAACAGCAAGCAAGCATGAATTATCTATGCTGAGTTGATCGATAGGATGTGTTAGTCCCTGTATTGGGCTTGGATTGCAAATGCAAAGTGAGCCAAACCATGAATCCTTCGCTATACCCAGAATCAGACCTTTTTCAGGATACGCTTGCAACCTTAGTGAGTTCTCTGGACATCTGCTGAAGAATTCAAGCTCTACTTTCTCAGTAAGATCTCTCATGCACTACAGAAATTATCGGGAGTGCTGTCTACCAGAATAAATTTGCCTGATCATAGGTGTTAGGAAGTGGTGGGAAGCCCTGGCTCACTGAGGATGGTAGATATGGGTTAGGAGCTGATAACAGAGACTAAAAATCTAGGGTGGGCAGTTGGGAAATGTGGGAATCAGGACAATGGCACTGGCATCTCAAGCCACCCAGCATTTAAAGGTCAAGGAAAATCAACAGGTTCAAAGAAGCCAATCAAAGTATCTGTGAATAATAAATCCAGAGTTCCTTCAGTAAATCCAGAGGCCAGAAATTAGGTACATATGGAGCAAACTGACTAAAGTACCTGAAAAGGTACACAGTATAAGGGACAGTTGAGCAGGACAGACTCTGCTCTATCCACTTCTGTCAGTGCATTTCATATCCTTTGTGTTAGGGCAGGGGTCAGCCTCCCGGGGGGCAGCAGTGACCTGTAGGTAGAATGTGAGACAGCAGTGCAGGTGGCGAGGAAGCGAGGCCTGGCTACTTCCCTGTATCTGTAGTCTTCTTGAATTCTTCTTGCCTGCATCTCTTCCATGCACGCTCCCCATTTCCGAGACAGGCCAAACAACCTCATAAGTGCAATATTACCTCACCCCAGGTGCAGTGTTTCCCTGGATTTGCAAGATTTCTTTTCCTTCAGCTAAAATAAAGCAAAGTTGCTACACTCCCAAGCTAAGGCAACTCTGAAACCAGAGAACTAGAGGGCCCATGTAAATAATCAATGGAAAGAAATAGAATGCCCTGTATGATCTAAGGTGAAAATATGTAATTTACTCTCCCCCCAGGCCATGAAAATCTAAAAATCTATAAGAAAAACTAGCTTTGATTTTATTGTTTGGTTAGCCATGAAAATGAGAATGATTTTTTTTCCCTTTTAATAAAGCCCTCCATGTGGAATAATCTGAGGTAAACTTCTACTGGAGAGGAAAGAAATTGGATAGAAGTATTGATTATTTTCCTCTTGAGGAAAAAACAAAGGTGATGATTTAAGATTTAGAAATGAGGGGGTGCTTAGGAGCTGACTGCCTTCAGTATGTGTCTTTCAATAAACCAGAAATGGTGGCCTCATTGTACCTTAGCGGGGACCAGATTTCTCACTAGTTAGTGACTAGTGAGGGGCAGGCCTGAGGTCTTGGGCAGGCTGCTGTGCTCTTTGAGACCCATGGGTACTGGTGTAAGGTCAGTGGTTCCCTCCACACAGGCTGGGTTGGGATGGGTGCCGCTGATTTCAGCTGTGGCACAGTCCCTCACAGGACTCGGAACATGACAGGTGCCCAGGAGGGGCCAGGGTTTGAGTCAGGCATCAGGACTTGTGAAGCCAGGGATATGCTTGGGTTGAGATGCAACAGAGAGGATAGGACCCTCTCAGACATGAGAGGTGGAAAACAGTGAATGAGAGCAAGGTTGGGTACTGAGTCGGCAGTCCTAGCAGGCTCCATCTCTGTGGGAAAACAGAGAGCAGACTGAACCTGCTGGTGTAGGCAGTGCTTGGGAAAGGCAACTGTGACCCAGCCTGGCAGGCCCTAGGCTTCAGAGCCAGCAGACTGCTGGGTAGAGCTCTGCCAGGCCTGATCAGTGCTGCTGCAGCAGGAAAGGGCTGCGAAGGTGAGGCCTGCCTGGGCATCACCAACCAGCTCTAAATAAAGCCCCTCCCCACCCTATATCCCCCATCAATTACCTGGAGGCTACTGGTGGCTTAGGACATCTCCACTGTGTGGCAGACCTGATGTACAGGGCCTGCTGCGACCCTGTTTGTGGACTGCCAGCCCCTTCTCTAGGCATCGGCATTTTGGCTGAGCTAGCAGCCTCAGATGCCCATTAGCATCACCTGTGCTCTATCCCTAGGGTCCTGATGTTAAGAAGCAACTTCGGAACTAATTAGAACTTCGGGAAAGGTCCACTATCACAGACCTCAGGAACTGTGAGGTCTCTGTGACTGGGACAGGAGTCTCCTACTCGTGGCCCAAGGCTTGAGCCAGCGCTTTTCACACCTTAGCCTGCACCAGAAAGTCCAGGAAAGCCAGCTAAACACATATGGGCTCACCCTTGTTTGGAGCTCAGTGGACCTGTGTAGCGCATGAGAATTTGCTTCCTAGAAAAGCTCCCTGGTGAGACTGAGGGGTTGGTCTGGGGCTGTGGAAGGAGAGCCACAAGTCTGAGACCACTACACTCATTGCTCCTTGAATTTTGGTGCTGAGACAGGTGGAAGTGATCTGCGTTCATCACTGTACAGACCAGGCATAACCTCAAAACTTTGAAGGTCACCCTTCTATTTCCATGGCATTGTGTGTGTGGGGGGGGCTCCAGCAAGGTGGCAGGCCACAGGACTGGTTAGTAACAATGCATTGTCCATTGACAGAATTTACATACAAGCACCTGCCACTCAACTCACTGTGCTAAAAGGAATAGGTATATATTTTTCCCCACCCTAAACTCCACTTATTGTTGTGAGAAGCTTGGGATAAGTATTCACACTTGCTTCCACGCCAAGCTGGCTTCTTGATGATGTGCTATTTCAGCACGCAAGACCTCCAACACTGAGTTACTCGTCCTTTTGTCTCTGCAGACCCAAAGCCGGAACATTCAGAGGTTACAATCTACAGCCGACAAAGAACATTTGGACTCCTGTTGTAGAAATGAGTGACTCATCCTTGGGTCATTTATTCATCTGTCTCTCTCCTGTCCTCCCTGGCCATGAGGAAGCTGTGGGTGACATACTTAGTCTTCTTTATCTCCATGCAGAAAGCACAAATATTGCTGATCACAGAAACTGGTTTCCTGTTATTAAGGAGGATGCCCTATCATTTAACTGAGCAGGATTCTAAGCAAAGCCCTAAAGCCTAAGGATTTCAGAGTTTGCTTCCCACCTAGAACTAACTAGGTCACAGCTGTAAGGGAAGAGAAAAAAATTACATCACTCCAAGGCAGGAGCATTCAACATCATCTGCTGCTGGAAAACAAACACATTGTTTTTCTCTTTTAAAACAATCTAGAAGAAAGAAACACATCTAATATATTGTAGAAAATGATGAAAAAGAAAATCTAGTTAGACAGTGGGCAAAGTTGGTGTTTCAGGCTTACCTATTTAATATGTACGCAAAACAGAAGGAAATGAAAATGATCACCTTCATATATTTAGGCAGCAATGTGCCTTTAAACACCCAAAAGGAAGGCTTCTTTGGAGTTATGTGCAACCCGGACAGAATCCCATTTGGTCAGGAAAGGGTCATGGATGTTTGTAAGTTTAGATCTGTTCAGGTCTGCAGGACTTGTGCATTTGCCAGTGTGACCCTGTTGTGGTGGACGCTCTGTAGTGCTGGGGGTGGGACCCAGAGCCTCACACCTGCTGGGCAAACACTTCACCAGTGAGCCACATCCCCAGCCATGGTGGGCTGTTTGACCTCGTTGGCATGTCAGAAGGTCAAGCCCATGGCTAGGTGGATTCTATTTCTAAGTGTCCAGAGGAAGCAAGGAAGGAACACACTTCAGAAAGGGCCGTCTCCAGCTTCACAGTCTCTCCCTGCTCCTCTGATGCCCTGCACCTTGGGATTCATTCACTTGAGAGAATCACTTCAGAGAATCTTGAGTGGTCTTATCTGATGTTTGCAGAACTGAGTCACAGGGAAGGAAACTGGGAGATGACAGAGCACGATTTAACAGAGTGATGCCTGTCTGCTTGACTCTAAAGCAAAAAGAAGGGTCGTCTCTATGCAGGTACATCTGCCAGCACACTTGCAGCCTTCCCAGCCTGTCCTCCCTGAGCCCCGATGGCCTGTGGCCCCGTTAGAACTGCACACCTCACCGGCATGTGACAAGATCCCCAGCAGCTCTTCCACCTGTGGAAGCCTGAGGAGCTCCACTCACCACGGAGCCTACAGCAATGATTTTCAATCACTCCTTCTTTTCATTCATGTAAACCCCTTCCCCAGTGAAATCTACAAACAAAAGATGTGTCCTAGAAGCTCAGGTCCACCACAGCAGACAGCAGGAAGGGTTTGAGTTTCCCCAGGCCCGTGCACCATTTCCTGCCCCTACCCTAACTTTGCAGCAGATGCCTCTGCTTTTGTAGGAATGGGGGAGTCCCTGGAGCTGGCTGTGTGGACCCCAACACTCAGCACATAGGGGTCACTCCTGTGAGTCTTCTGAGTGTACAAGCCTGGCACATCACAGGCACTCAAACACTATTAAATCTTGTCAATACAGGTCTTGGTGTTTTCTTTCTTTCTTTCTTTCTTTCTTTCTTTCTTTCTTTCTTTCTTTCTTTCTTTCTT
>NDGN011513228.1:10520-27293 GCA_002564285.1 Tympanoctomys barrerae
CTTTCTTTCTTTCTTTCTTTCTTTCTTTCTTTCTTTCTTTCTTTCTTTCTTTTTTTTTGTGCTGAGTGAACCCAATGTCTCATACAAGATATATGAATGTTCTACCACTGACATATAGCCCAGCCACAACTTATTTTGTTTACTTACTTAATTTTCATTCATTCATTCATTCATTCATTCATTCATTCATTCATTCAGGTATTGCAGACTGAATGCCTGAGCTGCATACCCAGCCTTATTTTTTAAATTTTGAGATAACCATTAAGTTACCCAATGTCAGGCTTGAACTTGTGATCCTCCTGCCTCAGTTTCCCAGAGTGCTGGAACTGCAGGTGCACAAAGCTATGTCCTACTCATAGTTGATCTTGAAGCAAGGGTTTATAGGATTTAAGCTAAGTGTCTGTGAGGCACTGGGTTGGATGCCCAGTACTGCAAAAACACAGCAGGAGCAGCAGCAGCAGCAGCAACAACAACAACAAAAATCCCAAGCAAGCAAAACAAAAGAATATGTGGAAAAGTAGAGCTCAGAAGTTCTAGGGATGGATGTAGGAGGAAAAATTAAAAAAAAAAAAGATCATAGAGGTAGCATGCTTAATATGTGAGGAAGAAAAAATAGAGACAGAGGAAGGAAATGTCCCTACAGTTGTATTACCAGATAAAACTCAGGACAGCCAGTCACATTTCACTGTGTCACACTGAGAAGCAACCCGTTTTGATGTGAAATTCAGACATGAGTGGGCATTCGTGTTTTCACTGGCTGGCTCAGTCACTCACCGTCAATCCTCTGCACAGGTCATCTGTCTCAGCAGCATGGGCCTGAGGACCCACCCAGTTTTTTTTGCCATTAATGGGCTTCCCCCTGGAGAGTGCCCTGGATTGAGACTACTGGATTGAAGCCCAGGACCTGCCGCCACTGGCCGTGTGACTCTGGGCAGAGGATTTCCTCTCTCTGTTCTCCATTTATTCCTTCCATTGATGGGTATACAGAGTCATGCCAGCCTCCCAGGGCTGCTCTGGGATCAAAGCAGAACAGACCTCTAAGAGGTACATGACACACTGCACACAGTAGGGTTCATCGGGTGTACCCCTCAGTCTTGCCTACAGAGATGAGGACTTCAGGGTGTCTATCAGTTCTTTGCACATGAATCCAGTCCTGGCCATCTTGAAGGGGTGGAAGGGGACCTGTGTCAGCAGATAGGAAGGAGGGTCTGAAAAGCCACCTGGGAGGGAGGCACTCTCTCCTTTCCATCCCCCTGCCTGGCTGGTTGTATGGCTGTCCATCCTGTATGCTCCCTTCTGACCTCCCAGGGGCCATGACTTGGGTGGACTGCAGAAAGAGGGTGGAAAACATGTAGCTGGATATGTGATCCTTGACTCTGGCTGAGCCTGGCAGTTCTCTCTGGGCTGGAAGCGTAGCTGATTTGGGAGCTTCCGTGGCCAGGGTGGCCTGGTCTGCAGTTAGTCTGCTTTGCAGGAAGTTGCATCTTTCTTCCTGGATTCTCACTGAGGAGCCACAGGGGCCCACGAACCAAGCAAAGACGGGATGAGGACAGCTCACATCTTTAGGTCAGAATTTCTCAGCAACTACTGGGTGCCAGGACCTTGCTCTGCAGTGTGCTTGGTCTCTCTCCAGGGAACCCAAGCCTTCATGGAAGCTTCTTTGTCTCTTAGCTGTTGTCCTTCTTTCTTTCTCTGAATAAGTAAAATCAGATACTAGGATCCAGTAACGAGGGGTTCATAGACTCAAACAAAAGCTAACACCCACGTATCAGGTGGGAGTGGTGGGAGTCAGAGCTCCCCAGAGGAGACATGGAGACCAGGTTTAGAGAGGGGTCCTGAGCCAGCGCCCTTCCTTGTGCAGAACAATCACCCTGAAACTGGTATTTGGCACGGTGGCATTCCCAAAGTCATGCTCTTGTCTGTCCTCCTCTCCTCTTCCTCCTGGCCCTGGCCCAGCCCTCCAGCAGCAAAGCTTTCCCAGGGAGCTACTGTTGTTTGTGCATCTGATAGCGGACCCCCCAGCACACCAGCAGCACAATTTCAAAAGGAAGAGAAAAAAATCAGTGCTGAGTGAACAGAACAGAGCGGAGGCTTCCTCCATTCTGGTGGGAACTGGAAAGCCTGACCGCCTCTGCTGCAGCTTCCCTCCCCTGGGGAGCACGCCCTGCCGAGAGTCCTCTTGCTCTGTGCCCCTAGATCCCTCTTCAGTTAAGCAGTCTGTAGCATTCCACACACCCCAGAACAGGAGACGTGAAAGTGAGAGGCCCTGTATGCATTCCACATGAAGCTGTCCCCCCAGGGAGAAGGAACACCTTGTTAGCCTAGATATTTCCAGGCCTCAGCTTGTGGCAGCCCTCTGCGTGCACCTGCCGTGACAGAATGGGAGGGAGTTGAGGGAGTTGCATAGTTTATTTTATCCCTTCTACTCTCAGTTAGGGATGTTTCCACTGTGTTGCTTTGCCTCGCAGAAGCTAACACTCCTGATGCCTGATCTATGCGCATGGCTCTCCCAGGTAGAAAGGAAGAGAGAAAGTCATAAAATAGAAGAAAGAGAAGCTAAAGTGCACTCCAAGTATGAGACAAATGTAAAAAGGTCTAGAATGAGCAAGTTACTGAGGCTGAGCCCCACTTAAATGTTGAGTTTCCTGGTAGTAAAGGTAAAAAAAAGATATGCTTATGGCCTGATACACTTTTTTGTCTTCTAAAAGAAATTAAGAGAGTAGAACATATGTAAGGGATGCTAAGCAACACAAGGAGCAACATATTCAGTGTGCATGCTGAAGAAAACTCCAGAAGCATTCAGCCAACTTTCTGAGCCAGGGGCTGCCTTACCTACCAGATCCCTGACCCTAGTCGAGGCCGTGACCGGATGCGGCCACCCTTCGGGAAGGCTGCATCTCAAACTCTTCCTCCCGCCTCCCTCTGCTCTTCTGCTGATCTCTCTGGCCTCTATCCGCTCATCTCACTCTGTCTCTCCAGGTGCATCTCACACTCTCAGACTTGTGACTTGGTAGCTGTCAGCAGCAATTGTCTCAGAAATCTTTGCCATTAAAGGACTCCGCACCTCACCCTAGATTTGCTCTGCCAGTTCTGCCCATTCCTCCCACCCCATCCCTCTGAGCGCCCCCTACCCACTGGCCCTGGTCCAGACCCAGGCTGGCTTGTTGCACATTGAATATTGGCCCCATATAGAGATGAATTATATCTCAGCACCATTATATAATTTCAGCAGGGAGCTCAGACATTATGGCCTAGGCATTTTAATATGTATTGTTTAATTTAATAGAGATACAGCACAAAGGGGGTGAAGTAATGGATGGCTAACACTGTCACTGACCCCTTTCCTTTTGTGTCAGATGTGCCCAGGAAGCTTTTGACCAAGTGCTACATGGTGGTCAATTCACAACTGCCTTATCTGGCAGGAGACAGGAGGACAGGTGTTCTGGGATTAAAATGAAAGAGATAGGGCTGGGGAGATAGCTCACTGGCATAAGCACCCACCTGGTAAGGACAAGGTCCTGAGTTTGATCCCCAGTATAATAAATAAATAAATAAATAAATAAAGTCAATGTCAGCCATGGTGGCTATGACAAGTGAGAGTTGATATTTAGAAGAGACATTCAGGAAGTCTGTCGTGTAATCTCCCCCCAGTTGGAGCACCCTTCTGTTTTTCACCTCAAGATGAAGAGTTCCTGTGGGCAAAGTCTAAGTTTTAACCAGAAAAGGAATGTGAAGCCATTCCAGGCCTTGAGCATAGTGCTTGGCTGAAACTCCAAAACTCTGCGTCTAGCAAGAGTGAGGCAATTTAGAGCGAGAAGGTTTTAGACCTGTTGTTATCATCACCCAGCCTGATCACAAAGAAAGCCTGCTTGGGTCTCCTGAAAACGCTCCCATCAAGTGGGACCACACTTCAATGGTTCATTAATTTGAGTTGGCAGTGACACATCTCTCTGGTGGAGGGGCATGGTCTTCTTGGTTCAACTGGTTTGATATGGTCCCCTGCCACAGGGGCACACCTGCTACCAGTAAGAGGAGGTAGGCATGGCATGCTGCCCTTCAGAGCCGTAATCAGACACGAGGTGTTTTGCTCCTTAAGTTCTACTCCCCTTGCTGGGAAATGCAGCCATGTTCTCGGGAAAGCAGGTGCAGCCTGCCAGTTCCCAGTAGCTGGAGGACAGGAATGCATTTTATGTAAATATATTTTAAATTTTGCATTTGACCTGTCACAAGAGTTTTTTTTTAAAAATTATATTCTAATTTAGCAATCAGAATAAGGTGCCAGTGGGAAGCCCTGAAGAAGTATTCTGAGATGAGCTTTTTTGGTTGAGATGTCTCATTTAAATGAAATTTATGCCTCGACACCTGGGACAGAGCTCACTTTCTCATGCAAACTGGCATCCTGAGGGCCACACGAGTCCTGGAAACAGGCTGCATGTAGCATGAACCGTCTTTCTTTAGGTTGCCAGCTGATTAGTTGGCAACTGGATTAGGTGCCAGTATATAAACATGCAGGAATTTACGTGTGAGTTTGTGTGCATGTGCATGTGTGTGTGTGTGGGGTGGTACTAGAAAATCAGCTAGGGCCCTTCACATGCTAGGCAAGCGTCCTGCCCTTGAGCCACATCACCAGCCTTTTTGTTTTGAGTCAAGGTCTGACTACATTGTCTAGGCTGGCCTTGAACTTGTGATCCTCTTATCTCAGCCTCCTGAGAAGCTATAGCTGAGATTATAGACACATGCCCAAAATCTGGCAAAAAAAAATAAGGCATTTTTATAATTCTTCTGCTCTAGTTCTCTCTCTCTCTCTCTCTCTCTCTCTCTCTCTCTCCTTCTCTCTGTCTCTGTCTCTTTCACACACACACACACACGCACACACACACACACTTCCTTCAATATATAAGAGGGAAATTGCGCAAGGTTTTTCCCAACTTTCACCTCTTGTAGAAGCTTGGGAACACCGGCCTCACTGTCCCTGTGGCAAGGGTGCACGGCAGCTGGCTGCACGTGCCAGAAGTCCTGTTTGCAATGTGTCCTCTTCCTGCTTGCCCTGCCTTTATGTTTCCTTGCTTGGTAGCAGCAAGCATTTAAATTTCAGTGCTGGAACCAGGTCCTATTGGACAGAAGGAGCAGAGTGAGTGGGACCCAGTGGGGAGTCAGGCCCTGGGCAATGCTAGAGAACTCATGGCAGGTGGCAGGCTATTTGTATTAGTGAAAGCTCTAAGAGGCTCGTCACCACTGTCCTCAGTGAACTGTGCAATAGGACGGGGAAATAAACTTCTGAAAGGAGCCCATTGCTGATCCATGTGTGTCAAAGGACTGAGACTCACATTGTCTGAGTTTATCTCAGGCCATCATATGGCCTTTGACAGAAGTAAGTCTGTCTGGAAAGTACTTTTGCTTTAAAGTAGTTTCATTTGAAAATCAGAACCGAGGCCCAACAGACTGAGACAGTTTCATCTCTTTTCCCTCTCTTTCTTGACTGTCTCAGCCAGTTTCAGCTGGTATAACAAAAGGCTACGTAGGGTATTGCTTTCTTTTCAATGTCCTGGAGCCTGGGAGTGGGTCCTAGCAGGTAGATTTGGTGTCTGGTCAGGACTCACTTTCAGGCTCACAGGTGGGCTCTTGCTGCAGGATCCCCTTGAGGGAGGGCCCAGCCAGGCCTCTGCAGGGCAGGGGTCCACTCCCACTCCCAGGGGCAGAGGCCTGCTCCTCACACATCATCTTTGAGCTTAGGGTTTTTGCATAAATCCTGGGTGGCCACTGACATTCAGAACATAGCATACTGGGCTGGCACCATGGTGAGAGTGATTCCTGAACTGGACATAGCCAGTGTGCTATGGTTTGTGCCTAGGTGTCTCCCCAAAGCTTCATTGCAGTTATTGGGGGGGGTGCTTCTGGAGTTCCTGGTTGATTATTGTGGGTGTGAATGCTGCAACTGCCTTGGGGCAGGTAATCTGCATTACAATGTAAGGAGGGGAGAGAGGCAAGCTAATGGGTGCTGTGGCTACTCCCTTTTGCTCTCCGCACTTTGCCCTTGCCATGGAGGTTGCTTTCTGCTATCTGCCACTGTGCCTTGGAGTCAGCTGAGTATGGACCGAGCCCTCTGGTAACTGTGAGCTAAATAAACCTTTCCTTCCTTCATTTTGAGTGTTAAGTATTTGTCCCAGCAACGAGAGAAGAGTACCTGAGACACAGTGATTCCTGCATCTCTTCCTGTATGGATGGACCTGGCCATACTGCACCACAAAGCCAAGGACAACTGCTGTCACCCAGGGTGAGAAGTCCCTGGGACAGTGGCAGCCACACAGCTCCAGATCTTTCATGGGGCAGGTGGGGACCAGTTCCCACACACCAGCCAACCAGGTGGAGGGGCTTGTGCCTGGGCTTTAACAGTTTCCTTCACCAACTAACATTTGAGGCCCCAGAGGCACCCTTCTTTACCTGAAGGACCAGGTCCTGTGCATGGCTACAGAGGTTGCTACTTTGCTTTGGCCCAGCAGATGAGGAAAAGCAGAATTTTCTTCTGCAATATCCATAAAAATTCAGTGAAACAGAACTTCACATCAAGACCTGGTTTCTGGGGCTGAGGAGATAGCTCAGTGGAATAAGTGCTTCCTTGGCAAACACAAGGGCCTGAGTTCAATCCCAGGGCTGTCAATAATAAAAAAAGAAAGAAAAGAAAAAAGACCTGGTTTCTTTTGGTTCAGTACCATCAATTTTCTTTTACAGAACAGGTCGAAGTCCACATTCTGAATTCAAATCAAGACCTGTTCATTTTGGATGTCTGATGGCTGGCCTGCTCTGAACTTATATGCAGGACTCAGTGGTACTGGGAAGCCCTCACACATCAGGGCAAAATAAAAGAAAGTAACAAAGGTTTTCCTCTGCATAGAACTTAGGAAAGCTAAGATCTGGGGCAGAGAGCTGGCTTTTGCCACAGGTGATCAACATAAATTACTGAAATTTACCTTTTCCCCCATTTTTATATTTTTATTTATTTATTTTATATATTTAGTAGAGGGTCAACATGATCTCACTACACAGATCAGACTCGTAATGATTTTCCTGTTTTCAGCCTCCCAAGTGCTGAGATCATAGGCATGCCCCACCAGGCCATCGAGTTTCAATTGCCATCTCAGCATGCTGCGGGTGCGGGAGGGCAGCACAGCCAGGGATTGAACCCCAGTCCCTACGTGTGCCTAAGCAGGCACTTTAATCCTCTGAACTATCTGGCCAGCCCATTTTCCTGTTTCTTGATTGCAGTTTTAGTTGCAGGGGCCACACTCTGAGGGATAACTGCAGCTCAGTTGCCACAACAGTGGTTGAAGGTATGTGTGGAGTTGCTATTGAGGAAGGAATGGCTGTGTTCTTCTGGCGTGACAGGGTGGACAGTTCATTGCTGCCTTAGTTGCCTTAGATTAGTGCCCCTGTTAGTGCCCCCTCCCAGTGTCCAGGAATGACTTCAGGTGAGAGAAACATGTCCTCCTGATCTGCATTTTGTCTTCCTCTCAGATGGTGTTTTTTGTGCAGCTCATCGACCAGTTTGCAGGAGAAAACCCTATAAAGGTATTGCTTTCCATCTTGATCTCACGTCACCAGGGCCTGAGAATCAGACCTGCAGTGCTGGCAGGTTTGTTTGGAAATGCCCAGGGAATTCCCGTGAGGGGGGTGTCACAGTCTTTAGGAACGTCCTGTAATCAAGTACTTTATCAGTCCTGTTCTCACTCAACTATGAGCAGCATTTGACAGTCCATTGTCTTTTCCTGGGACTTTCTTTTCAATTCTCTTTCCACCTCTCTGGCTGTACCTTATTAAGTGTGTGTGTGTGTGTGTGTGTGTGTGTGTGTGTGTGTGTGTATGTGGTAATGAGGACAAAGCCAGGGCCTCGCACATGCTGGGCAAGCAGTCCTCCACTGAACCACATCTTCATCCTCCCTGTTAATCTTTGCTGATGCCTCCTCTAAACTTTGGAATGGCTTAGGGTCCAGGCCTCTGATGTACCCTTGTGTCCCCAGGAAAAACCCCTAGTCCTGTGGCTCTAAGCCATCCTCCAGGGATGAACTGATGAATGTCTAACCATCATCTCTCCAAGGGGAAAAGCCCAGATCCAAACGTTTGCCAACCTCCCCACCTCACTCCCACTCAATGGCTCAGTTCAGGACCCATATGTCACCTCTAAGAGTGGACTCAGAAAGATGTGTCATCTAACCACTGTGTTCAAACCAGCTCCAGCACAATCAATAATGTTCCTGTCATGTCTCCTGTCTAAGGAGCTCCCCAAAACACACAACTTACACACTGAACATCTCACTAATTGTACAATTTTCACTTTGACTTGGCATCATGCATTGGATGCTTCAGAGACAGAGAGCGCTTCCTCTCCCATGCCCTGTCCTGTTCTCTACTGGTTCTTCACCCCAAGAAACCCACCTTAGTCATCCACAGCCTCTTTCCTTCCCTCCACACCTAGCCTATCAGACACACACACACACACACACACACACACACACACACGTGTGCACACAGGTTTTCACCTGGGAAGAGAAGAGCACTCAAAGGCATCAATTGTATAGCAAGAGTCAAGAAGATTCTCATGATCAAATTCCTGCAGAAGCACAACTGGCATCCTAAAGTAAGTCACCCTCGAGGGCTGACACTTGCAGGAATATTCCCATTCATCTGCATAAGAAAGGCAGGGGAATAGCAACCCTATCCCTGAAGGACATCTCTGTTTTTACTAAAGGGTTGAGTTTATAGCTACAAAAGCATCCTTATCATTCATCTGTTGCCTGAGTATTTATTTATTGTACCTATGGGCACTGCTGTGCAATTTCCTAGTGAGGAAAAACTGATTGAGCCTTCTGAAGCAGTTAGCAACCAACTGTGCAAGACTAAATAAAATCCATCATTGGGGTTTGTCCACTCCCAGATTAGAGAACAAATATCTATGGCATAGTTTATCTCTTTCATATATATATATATATATATATATATATATATAATTTTGGGTACTGGGAATTGAACTCAGGGCTTTTGAGCTTGCCAGGTAGGTGTTTGTGCCACTGAGCTAAATCCCTGGTCTTCATTTTTTATACAGCTAGATAATATTGTTCTCTAAGACTCATTGATGAGTCAATACAAATAAAATTATTTGTAGCTATGTGGTCTAAGAATCTTATACATTACCCAAGTGGGTAGAACTCACTGTGCTAGAGCAATTTATAAGGAGTCTGCTTCTAAAACACTTGTACAAAATGCTCTGAGAAGACCTAATTGACTTTGGGAACATACCTGCAATGTGGAGGGCTGATATGCACCCAGAAGGGGCTTTGTCTGCTCTCTGCTTTTTAGCAAAGAAAAGCTGGATTGGGTGTTTCTGGTTTTAAACTGTCCAGGAGGAAGTCCTAGCTGCATAGACTTGATGGCTGCGGAAGACTGCATCTAACTATCCAGACAGTGCAGAGTTACTCCTGGCTTCAATGTACAGGACATCCCAGGAGTAAGTCTTGGGGAGCATAAGTGTCTTTTACTGAGAGTGAAACTTTTGACTAACAATCCAACACAATCCACTCCTATTTTCCTCTTTCATGTGAAGACAGCAGAAAACACAGAACTAGCGTGGATTCTTGAAGGCAGCATCTGGCGCATGGCGTGTCTCCGCAGTCACAGCCCCAGGCGGCTGCTCTCGGTATCACTGCTTGCGGAGCACCTGGGGATGTAGTGTTGATGTCTGAATCCCATTCTACAGAGGCCAACACACACTCATCTCTGCTACAGCTTGGGCACTGGGCATTTTTGGAGCTCCTCAGGTCTTTCCAATGCAAGGCCAAAGTTACAAAGCACTGGCATTTGACTCAGGCCATTGTAAAGTGTCATAAGGAAGACACAAGGTTGGGGATAAAGAGGGGAGTATTGCCTGATTTCACCATCAGCCATGGAACAGGGTGCAGAAGCTCCTGGGAATCCTGGACCTCTAATCAGGGATTCCCACTCACCTTCTATCCCAGCTTGGGGAATGAAGACTGCAGTGGAGCTGCCAAGTACAGCTTGGCACTCCTAGTCCTGAGCCAATACGCAATCTCACTACCCAAGATGTGGAGTGACTGGCTTAACATGACATAAGCTGCTCTAAGGTATTTGGTTGACCAACTTTAGTTCATTTAAAATTGTATGGACCTGCCCAACCCAGGGAAAACAACCTTTCGCAGATCCTGTGAACCAGAGAACTGGAGGTCCTGAAAGTCCATGTTTTGGGGGACTCTGGAGTGATGTATATTTATAGAAAGAACAGAACTGTCTACAGGCAGAGGGGGGTGGATAATAATACATGCAAATACACTGATCTGTCTCTGAACAGTTCTTGACTGTCTGCTTTCCATGGTAATAAATATCCACTAAAAGCTGTCTGCTGTATGTGTTTTTGGTAATGTCTCACACTTCCCTGCATGAATACATTCAGAATACAAGCACCACACACTTGACTACAGAGGCCCTGTTGTATTCCCAGTTCTTAAGTTATGCAGCTTAGCAGCTGTGATAATGTAATGGTTTGCAAAATAATAGACTGGCAATATGTCAACCTGGAATAACACATCAAATAATGAACAATGTGGGCTCAAAGAGGTTTAATTTATGCTGTGTTACAAATACTGCTCCACAAATACCATACCATTTCAGTCTTTCCATGGCAAGAAAAAGACCCTTTCACCTGAAGTATTTGAATAGTTGTGGCAAAAGAGAATGTTCTTTAGTTTTGTGCCCCTGCCAAACCCTCACACTGACACCACTTCATGAAGAGATGTGTAATTTACATCTGGTTCACCATTCACCCTGTGCTGCACTTGAAGACATGTTCTGTGGCCTGAGAGGTCAGAGTAAGCAGGAGAAGAGCATTTGTCTTCTCAGTTCACATTAGCATGTGAGAGTGAACACACCTTCAGCCAGCAATGATGGGGCTTCTGGTGAGTGAGTTTGGGAATTGAGTCAATTCCTACTCATGCCTTAATTCTGATCTGCTTCCTGAATGGGCTCACTGAGGGATTTGAATAACAGAAGAGCCTTCAGGTTTACCTCATTTTCATATATGCTGAATGTTACCACACTTCTGCTATGAGCCAGATACCAAAGGCTGCTCCTGGTCCTCAGAGAATTCCTCATCCTGTGGAGCAGGAACTCCAGGGAAGCCTCCAGTTTCAAAGCGCTGTGAGCCATGCTACTACTATAAGGGAGCCGCAGTGCATTATGGGATCCCACCCACCTGCTGGAAAAGCACTGACTCAGGCTTGGAGGGGAGGGATGCCCTAGAAAGCCTTCCCATAGGAAGGTAACGTTAGGCTAATGGATGCAAATAGGAAGTAAGAGATCTAGAGAAGAAGGCAGCAGTATCAGGAAGATGGAGACTTGTGCCAAGGGCCTGAGGTAGGAGACCCCCTGGGAGTTTGGAGGAACTCCAAACTTATGTATGTGTGGTTGTGATGTGACACACCTAGAGCAAGGCATAGGGACAGGCAAGACTGGGGAGAGTAGTGAGGACCTGGTGATGGATGCCAGTGTGAAGATGTTTTAGCAGGTACATGTAATTATCCCAAGGCAGAGAATCACTGAAAGGCTCTAAGAACATGAAGGACATGGTCACCCCATTTTTCAGGAAGGTTACAGTAACCACAGGACACACACTGTAGGAGTGCTAGACTGGTAACTTTGAGAAGGCAACACACAAGTGACACATGCCAGTGGTGTGAACCCAGGAATAGGGCAGGATGTCAGAGACATGTCAGGGTAGAAATGCCAACAAGTAGTGACTGCGCGGAAGGGCTAGTGGGAAGCGGGAGGAGGAGACACCTGGATTCTAGTTTGCACTGGTCAGGTGGCACATTTTGTCAGTGACAACATTATAATGGACCTGAAAGTCCTTATTGCCAGTGACATGTACATGAAGTAATGTCAAAGTGCAACGTGTTTCTCTAGAGTTGAATGCTGCTGTAAAACAAACCTGCATTGCCAGCCATATAAAAGTTCAGCAATTCAATTATGTATAGTACATAATTATTATGGCACTATATGTGGCTGTGTTACTGTTTTACTGTGTTTTTATCATCATTTCAAAGTGCATTCCTTCTACCCATTAAAAAATATTTTCCTGCAACCAGTATGCAGGCTTATAGATACCTCAAAAATCCACCCCTTGATCACATGACTTCTTCTCATGGTTGGTTGGATCTTTGCGTTATTATGTTCACTGTGGTTTTGTGAGCAATAAGATGCAGAGTGCATTTTGTTTCTATGTTTACCTTGCCTGAGGGTGCTGTGGGCTGTACTATCTAGATTTGTTTAGGTTCAGGCTATGACATTCACACAGTGACATCACCTGATTATACATTTCCTACCAAGTGTCCCCTTTGATCAGTGGCCTGAGATTGTCCTCAGGCTGCTGGTGTAGAAGGAAGAGCAGGTCTTGGGGGAGGCACAATGAATTCCGTTGTGGGTATGTTGGATTCAGGGCGTGGGGATGGTAGAGAGAACAGAGACACCCAGTTGGTCCACCCTCAGGTGTGTGGGTCTGTGTCTCGGAGAGGAACATCCTTCATGAATACAGGGAGCCATGTGCCTGCTTCCGGAGGTGACTCTGCAGTTGGACAGTCAGTGGTAAAAACTGAAATGTCTTGACTTGTTCACTCCCGGCATGAATAGCTCAGAGTCCTCCTAGAAATGCCAACAAGTGACTGTGTGGAAGGGCTAGTCCTCCTAGAAATGCCAACAAGTAGTGACTGTGCAGAAGGGCTAGTGGGAAGCAGGAGGAGGAGACACTTGGATTCTAGTTTGCACTGGTCAGGTGACACATTTTGTCAGTGACAACATTATAATGGGACGCATCTCAGGGTGTGAAGAAACCCATATTTCTCAGCTGCTTTGAGCAGGAACCAGAGCAGAGAATACAAACACAGTAAAGCAGGCTCCACCCCAATGTAAAATCACAAACCAAAGCCACATGAGGTGGCCACATCAAAGGAGGCTTCTTTATGCTTAGGCTCTGGGTCTAGGAAGGTAATCTCCAACATAAAACCGTTTCCTCTTGTAGCAGCTACAGAAGCTAAGAAAAACATTCTCCTGCCCCAAGGCAAACTCCCAGAAAAAAAAATTGCCCTGATTTTCTCTTTCTTTAGCTCATTCATATGTTCTGTTCTTACATTTATTGGACTTTTCCACAAAGGTCATTTTGATTAGGCTGCTACAGTAAAAACACCTGCATTACCAGGACTCCACTGTCTGGGCTTCTGTACTTTGGTTGCTTGCATTCGAGTGTGGAACATGTTGTTTCCCACACATCATACATAAAAGTGGGGCCCAAAGGAAGCTAGCACCCCAAAGTCATCTGTCTTGGCTCTACCAGGACAACTGCTATAAACACTTCTCTAGGTGACTGAGGTATCACTACCATGCACAAGGCCACTAGTTACTGAAGATACAAAGCTTGGTGTTCTTGTACCTGAAGCAGGCACCTTCATAAGAAGCCTAACTGTTGGCACATTCTGGGCTGGCCAGGTATCATGTGAGGTGCTTATGGGCACTGCTACTAACCCTTGATGACCATGCCTCATGGGGGAGCCTGGCAGAGCCACAGGGGCAGCTCCATCCAGGTCACACAGTTGTGAGTAGCAAGGTTGCTGCGGTTGGGGACAGCAGCTCTAACCTCCAGGCTTCCTGGCCCTCCTTGATGGTTTCCATTGCGCCCAAATTGTCTGTTACTTGCTTGTACCTTAACTCCAGCCCATGGTTTCATTTCCTTCTGGTGTGTCTAAGGTCTTCTATCACACCAAACACACAGGATCTTCTATTGTTTCTATTATCCCCACCCTACCTACTACAATGATGGGCTCCTGGTGACCTATGGGGAAAAAAAAAGAAAGAAAACCTGTGGAAAAAGCACAGTTTCCCAGGCTGAGTGGGTTTACACAGTCAGGCTGGGAGGAAGTCTAAGTAACACCATTTAGAACAACAGTTCATGTCATGCCTGCAGCCTCAGCACTCTGCGTGGCTGAGGCGGGAGGATTAAACCTTAAGGCTAGCTTGGGTAACTTACTGACTTATTGAGACCCCATCTCAAAATTTAAAATAGGGGTTGGGGATTTAGGTCAATGCAAAAGCCCTGGATTTGAACCTTACTATAATAAATAATTAAATAAATAAACACCGCAATTCCTTCCTTTTACCTTGATTTCTGGGCAAGTGGACAACAGAAGTGGCTGCTGAGTTCTGGACGCTGCAGGCCAGTGGCACATCTGAAAGCACATTGCTCTCTGGGTAGCTGCATGTTGACTTTGCAGTGTCTCCTATGTGCCCTTTAGCATGCGGTCCTGGTGACAATGTGATGACAATCCCTTCCTCAGGGCCAGGCTACCAGGTCATATGGTTCCCAGGGAGCAAGAGTACCGAAACAGGGCCCGGTGCCAGGGATGGGAAGTACAGGCCCTGACTCAGGTCCTACCCTGCTGCCGTCTGCCCGTCCTGGGGCAGGAGATGAACGCTCTTCCTGCCTCAGTCTCACCATTCACATGGGACGAGAGGCAGCACCTGCTGCCCGCACCTCCCTAGCGACCAGAAGGTGAAGTGTTGCCCTGGGTAGGAAGCTGCTAGAGCAGAAGTGTTTGCAGAGGTTTTCCTCCTGGAAAGGTGGAGACAACAGAAATCTACTCAAGTGCCTATCACCCCAAAGCTGCTGGTATGATTGGGAAGTCTGGGCTACTCCTAGTGCGGACTGTCCCCAGGAGAGAGAGCCAGGGCTCAGTATCTGTGGGACAGCAGGGTCCATTTCAAACCTCTCTCCCCTCCTTTTAAAGAAGTCTACTACTCTGATTAAGAGGCTGTCACAGAGCCACTACAGTCAGAGTCATCTAATGAGACCTGACAGGTCATTGTATATTCAATTAGCATCCCTTCCCCTGCGGTACAAGGGGAAGTTTGTATCTGCAGGGCACCCTAATGCTCCAGGGATGTGCAGGCTGCACCCAGAGCCCAAGGACCCTTGGCGGGAGCTCAGAGCAGCAGGGAGGTGTATTGGAATACAACACAGGCACAGGCCTAGCGGACCCGAGTGATGGGCAATGCCACATTCCTACACAGAAGACTTATCTTATGCTATCTTATTGTTGCTAAACAATGAACAACAAGTGATACCTGTATATATCTGGGTGTGCATAGCATACGTGACTCACTACGTATCCAGATTCAAATGGTGTAAGTACAGGTTGACAAGCCCTGTCTAGCAACTTATGGAGGTTCTAACTCCAAAAAGGGAAAAGACCCTGGATTTAACCTTCAGTACCGAGAGAGAGAGAGAGAGAAAAAAAAACAGGTTAGCAGGCAACTCTGAACTTTTTGAGCTTCTAAGCAGAAAACTCTCCTCCATACTGCATGTTCCACACCCTTTGGGCACACAATTCATATTTCCACCTAATTATGTGTGAACCAATACTTCAATAATGAAACATATTGGGTTGAGGACATAGCTTGGTGGTCTCAATGCCTGCCTAGCAAGCACAAGGACCTGGGTTCAATCCCTGGTACAGCATGCTATGCCAGTCTTGGAACCACAGACATCGTGCCAGCCACCAAAACTGGTGCATGCTTGTAATCTCAGCAAGATCCTGTACCAGATAAATAAATAGATATTTAAAAAAATAAATAATGGAACATATTAAATAAATTCCTTTCTCATGCAAGCCGAAGAGTTCACGGCAACCTAACTAAAGTCATGTCCAGTGTCCATCTAATGTATTTGTCAGTTTCACTGGGGTGTTTCTGTCTCAGAAGTTACTGGCAGAAGAAGCACCTGATATATCTTAGTTACCCAGGCATAGTGGTGCACGCCTAAAATCGCAGGACACTGGAAGGCAGAGGCAGGAGAGGTACAAGTCTGAGCCCAGCCTGGATAATTTAGCAACTTAGTGAGACGTTGTCTCAAAATGGCAGAAGTGCTACAGAAGCAGCTCAGTGCCAAAGCCCTCAGTTCAATCCCCAGTATCACCAAAAAAAGAAAAAAAAATCCTAATTGATAATCCTGATATTGACCACAGAAATGTGTCTCAATATAAAGACCTACAGGCAACCAGAATGGGAGTAGGAAATGAAGATTTTTTGTAAAAAAAAAAATTATTATTAAATGATAGAGAAAATGTAACTTGTCAGAGTCAGGCCATCAACCTGTCTAGGTATTCCAGACAGTGCTTCATTGGTTTAAACCTCTCATTAAATTTCCTTCAAGTTGAAAAATTCCTGAGTGATAAGCTTACAAGCCAGAGAAAGTCACTAGAATTAACTCTCCTCCCTTTATGAGCTGCGCAGTTTACTCATCTATCTCAGGTTTTGCCCTGCTGCCTGCTTTATTAGGTTTTGGGGTTGCACCCCAACCTGCAATGCCTGGGTAGACACGGGAAGCGCAGGGCTCCCAGCCAGGGTGCAAACGGGGGTACAGAGTGGTTCTCCCATCCTAGTACTAACCAGGCCTGACCCTGCTTAGCTTCTGAGATCAGACAAGATTGGGCGCATTCAGGGTGGTATAAGATAAGTCTTCTGTGTAGACAGGAGTGGTTCTGAGCCACGGGTCACACTGCCCCAGGGAGGTGCAGGCGCCATCCCCACGGGAAGAACACTACACATTACTGGGAAAACAGCTCAGCACTGCCTACAGTCAGCCGCACGCCTGCCTTTCTGAGCGCAGAGAAACGCAACTCTTCCTACTGCTTCACAGAATTTTCTCATCCAGGGGCGTTCATA
>NDGN011513239.1:0-13471 GCA_002564285.1 Tympanoctomys barrerae
CTAAACACACCTTTTAAGTATTCTAGGTAAAAGCAAGACAAATTTGAAGTGTTATTTATTTATGTATTTGGTACAGTGTCTCACTTCACAGCTCAGACTCAGTGATCCTTCTGTTTTCAGCCTCCCCAGTGCTGGAATTACATGCCTGGACTCGGTCGCTGGCTCAGAATGCCCTGGGGGCAGGGCCAGCACAGCACGTGGGACGGGGAACAAAACCCTGTCCCTGTGCTTGCCAAACCAGGCGCTTAGTCCTCTGAGCTATCTCGCCAGCCCTGAAGTGTTATATTTTAGTAAAGAATTATTTTTGTGTCATTGTATAAAAGGATAACCACTAAATTATGCTGCAACTTGTTTTTTTAAATTTCAGATTAAAAAGCAGGAGTTATTTTAAATTTGGACGAGAAACACATACAGGACCTATGTAGGACTCCACATTACAAGGGTTGAGGGAGCTCTGATTCCATGAAATTCTACATCTGGCCACTAGGGGGAGAAAGCACATAGAAAAAAACCAAGAGGTGCAGGAACCCAATCACCACCATTCATTCACCAGATCTCAGAGAGGCTTCTCCTTGCACTAATTTACTGCCCACTTTTCAGGTAGCTGTCCAGAACACACAAGTGCTCACAAACACAGCATGGAAAAGTGGGTGTTAGTGGTGACTAGTGTGTGCAAAGCTCTGGGTTGCTGAGCTTCAGTAACAGGAGCTCACTTAAGTTTCAAAAACACTTGCAGATGGAGTTTCTTTATATCACTGAGGGTCATGAAGTATGTATCACATCCAAGGCCAGGCAGCTGCAAGTGCAGCACCTAAGACTCAACACAAGTCCGAGCCCAAAGCTTGTACACGTTTAAGGTCCCTATCATACAGCACTCTGATTTTTATCAAAACTTTGTGTCTACTCCTATAGACCAATTAGACAATTGAAAACTTGACTCACACAAACTGAGCCAGACAGAAATGGATCAGTGTCTGCAAAGGCCAGCAGCTTTCAGCTTTCACGATTATCACAGGGCAGATTTGTGGATATATATCCATATATATCTCTATGTATCTATCTATATGGTTGATAGGTTCTGGCCCTAGTATAAATTGCTAAACCATCATGGTGGTCATCTAATATGGCAGAAGCCCTTAAAACAAAAGCCCAGCTTTCCAAGACAGCCTCTCCACTTCCTCTCCAGCTCAGCCCACAGTGCAGTTTCCTTTCACCCTTCCCACGGCCTCAGGGAAGACTCCTAATCAGCTCCCTCAGGTATATCTAAACATCCCTTCAAACTCCACCCCTGACAAAAGGCCATAAGCACCTCAGCCTCCCTTTGTTCCAAAGGAGAGAATTATCCCTCAAGTCCTCAAAGATAATAAAAGCCCCTTTCCCTTTTCCCTTCTGCTTGTTTCTCTGCTGTGCCAGGTGCCTGAAAAAAACCATATATATATGGGTTTTTTTGTTTTTGTTTTTCCTTTCTCAGTACTGGGGTTTGATCCAGGGCTGTCTCACTGAGCTACAGCTCCAGTTCTTTATTTTATTTCTTATTAATTTTATTGAGAAACAAATAGCAATGAGACGGTTTCAAAACAGATTAATAGAACAGTTTCAATAATACATTGCATATTGTTGTCTTCATAGTGGTTATTCATAGTACAAGATACAGACATAATATCCTGTCCAAATACTATTAGTACAATCTTTCTTCTCATTGAATTAAAAGAAAGTAGCTATATATATCCTATTTTGTATATAGATACAAAATGGTCCTTCATTTATATCCCCTTTTTTTGTTTAGTTTTGTATGATGAGTATTCCATTGCCATTTAAATATTGTAGGTGTGTGAATTCAGCAAAATAATCCAATATAGTTCAGTAGTCCAATATAGTTCAGTGGGTTATCCGTAGGAATTGTACTTTTTTTTTGGCGGAACTGGGGACTGAATTCAGGCCCTTGCGCCTGTCAGGCCAAGCACTTATTCTACTGGTCCATCTCCTTGGCCCTCCAGTCCTTTATTTGTACCTTGAGACAGGATATCACTAAATTGATGAGTTACCTAGGCTGTGCTTAAATTTAATGATCTCCTGTATCAGCCTCCCAGAGTGCTGAGATTACAGGCATGTACCATCACACTCAGCTTTAACCATTAGTAATTGTTGTAGAAATTCACACACAGATTGGGGATATATACTAGTATAACACTTGCCTACCATGCTTAGGACCCTATGTTCAACACCCAGAAACACAGACACACACACACAAACACACAAAAACACCTTAATGAAAATATTAATTACCTGATAACCTTTATTAAGTGAAAGTAACCATGAAACAGTGCTTCATAAGGTGTGTCACACAAGGTAAGGCCTTTGTTTCCTATGTGTGAGGACACTGCCCTGTCCCAACTCCAAGTCAGGCATCCTCCTTAGCAAAAAGGCATCCTGGCTGACCACAAAAAAATTGATTAACCTCTTAGCCAATTTTATTCTTACTTGACTAGAATGACTACAGAAGGCTCTGACATGCTAAGGTTCTAGATCCTTATTCTGTGCATTGTGCTCTGCAGTGAGGGACTATCTGATTTACATGAGGAAAGACAGGTTGAGTCTGGCCCCCACCCCACCCCCAGGCCAAGCGGCAAGCAACCTGCTTAACTTTTCAGCTTGCCTTCCTGGGACTGATTTCCCCACCCTTCCTTCAAATTCCCTCAACTGTCCAAGGAAGATGAAAACAAGTCAAAGAAACTAAACCATGCCTACTATGTGGGAATGAAAAGTACTGGGATACACAAAGCAAAAACATGAAGCACGAGGAGAAAAACAAAATGGGGGAAATGAGAGGTTAAATTACGTAGTTGTACTGCCACTCTTAAGAGTTAAGACCCACACTAAACAGAAATGTAGCTCATCCAGCTCCCCTGTTCCACAAAACATTTTAATGCAGGAAACAGAAATAGTACATCTCCTTGTAATACGTACAAATAGTTTAAACACTTTCATGGTTGTGGTCAATCACATAAAAACAAAGTCATATACTTTTGCATAAATCAAAAAATGGAGCAAATCAATATAATGGCAAAACGAGGACAAAAAGCTCTAGTCTTTCCATAAAACAGACAAAATTTTTCAGGTAAGTAGACTTTAAATGTCTGTAGCCCTATAGAGCTTTTGTTCCTAATGAAAAACAAAAATCACCCCAACATAATGTTGAAAAGTCTTAATTCATAAAAAAAAACCCAATTTATTCCATTTAATAAAATGTTTATTTAAGATGGTAACACAAGGTAAGTCATGCAAGAGGTCAATAAAAAAAGAGAATGTAAGAAATCATAAATGATGCTACCAATTAAAAAAACTGTAAATCACCTTACCACCCAAAAGTGATGGAGAAACCGTGTGAATCTAAGCATGGACGTAGTTGTAGTTCATCTTTTGGAATTGCAAGTAAAAATTACAGATGACTATTTGTGCTCCATTCCTCAGAAGAGTGGTCTTCTATCCAAAATAATTTTTACAGTCCCTCCCACTAAACACTCACATGGCAAGCTGCCTGAAACTCCTGCTCAGGAGTCCTTCGGCATCCTTGGAACAAGCTCAAACTGATATTTCTCAGCAGAGGAGGAGGACAGGCACCTTCAGTGACTTAGCTGACACCTCATCTACACTCAGAACCTTAAAATTTTGGTAATGAAAAACATATGATTTACAAGTCATCTTCACTAACCTTTACTGTAGTGTTGTGATGTCCAAGGCAGGATTTCCACAGCAGGTGGGAATTTGGACAGGTATAAAAATTGAACATAGTGTCTCAGGTATCAAACAAATATAACTCATATTTTGGCAAAAAATAAATATCATGGAATGCAAGTTTGATAGATATCAGAATATATAATCTACCAACTGTCAAGGAGTACAATTTCATTGCAGACACAAAGAATCAACAATTTCAAAGAAATTTTAAAATAAGTTTGCACTTACTCCTCACAAAATTGTCACTTCTGGAACTATCCCAATTAAGCTACTTACTGAATTTATTAATACAGCATTAAGTTTCTTTATGTAAAAAAATCTTTGTACATAGTAATAAAAAAAGATAAGGCAAGATGCATTAAACAGAAACCTTGTGGTTCTTTTCCTCTGTGTTCTTATAGAGCCACTGCTGACGATCTGCAACAAAAGAGTTAAGTTTCTGATTTTCCCATCAAGCATCTCATGCCTTTGCTGTGGTAAGAATTCTGTCCAAGCACCCTGAAGGACAGAGGCTGCTGATGGTCTTTGGCACTTACGCGGGCAAACTGAGCTTCTTTCCCTTTAGTACTGGAAAAAGAAAAGAAACAAAAATTACTAATGTTGACAAGCTTACTGCTTTTTTCTAGTCTCAGAACTCTGGCATATACATATTCATACCTAGTAAAGTATGAATAAATTGTTGCATCTAAAAATGCAACCCTGATGCTAGATGTGGTGATGCACACCTGTGATCCCATCACTGGCTAAGCAGGTGAGGCAGGTAGATCACAATTTTCAGTCTAGTCTGGACAACTTAGTGAGACCCTGACTCAAAGAAGGGGGGAGAGTGCTGACGATACAGCTCAGTGTTGATATGGTTCAATCCCCAGCATCACCACTAAAAAAAAAAATTATTGAAAACACCACCAGATTCATAAAACCCTGTTATAATTTCTCCCTATATATTAAATATGACTCATGGAGCTGCATCTTGGATATTTAAAAAAACATATTAAGATATATATGTTCTTTTACCAAGCATGTCCAGCATTAGGAATGTAAATGCATACCACATTCTTATTCTGGGCTCGCTAGTTAGGCTTCATACTTCTGAATTCTCTTTACCTAAAGACATGAATTTGCATGGAATATATCTGGATTTTTTTTTTTTTCTTAGCAAGGACTAGTTTTCTCATGGGATATTTGTAAAGCCCACATGTCATATATTTATACAAATGTAAATATCCACACGCGCGCGTGCACACACACAGGTTGTTGATTTAAGCACCGAATTTTTTTCTTTTTTCTTGTATTTAGTACAGTGTCTCCAGGGTCTCACTACACCGATCAGACTCAGTGATTCTCCTGTTTTCAGCCTCCCAACCACTGGGATTACAGGTGTACGCCACCATGCCCAGCCATCTCAGCGCACCCTGGGGGTGGGGCCAGCACAGTATGCAGTGCATCAAACCCTGGTCTCCACGCCTACCTAAGCAGGTGTTTTAATCCGCTGAGCTATCTGGCTGGCCCAGCACTGAATTTCTTTGGTTTTGAGACAGGGTCTTGTTATGTTATTCAGGCTGGTCTTAAACTAGCATCAATTACCTGGTTTAGCTTCCTGAGTGCTAGGATCACCTGGTAAGACATGGATTTTTTTTTTTTTTCTTTGGTTCTGGGAATCAAACCCAGGACCTCATGCTTGTCAGGTAGATGCTGTGTCAGTGAGCTGTATCCCCAGCCCCAGCATTAGATTTTAACAGCAGGAATTTAGTAACACCTACAAACTGGGGCTGGGCAGAGAAACAGTAGTGTGGATGATACATAATAGAGGACTTACTGGCTTTTTAAAATTTTTATTTCTCATTACTGTAGTTCATTTGGAATAGGGTCTTGCTACACAGCTTGGACTTGTGGTGATTCTCCTGTCTCAGCCGCCCCAGCGCTGAAATTATAGGTGTGTACAACCAGGGGATGGAACTATGGGATCTTGCCTTTGCCAGGTAGGCCCTTAGACCACCGAGCATCTCTCCAGCCCACCCAGCCCTTTTTTTATCTTTTATTTTGAGCAGTGTGTTGCTAAATTGCCTAGGCTGAGATTAAACTTGCATGCTTCTGCTTCAGCTCCCCATAGTGCTGAGATTATAGGACTGTGCCACAATGTTCAGCTAATTTCTATTTACTGATATGAAAAACAATATGGGAAACAAAACAGATTATAGAACATCAATATAGTTTAAATCATGACTTGCGGGCCTGCCCCTTAGCTAAGTTCTTTAAGTGGCTGCTTCAACAAAGCAGTCAGGCTCAGGTTGCTGTGGTTCAATCCCCACAACTCAAGCCAGCCAATCATGCCCTGAAGGCATTCGGAGGCAAAAAAAAAAAGACCCCAAAAAAACCCTGCTGCCTTTGGGGCCGGGGAGATGGCTCAGTAGAATAAGCACTTGCCTGGCAAGCGCAAGGTTCTAAGTTCAATCCCTGGTACTACAAAAAAATAAAAAAATAAAAATAAAAATAAATCATGACTTGTACTCATACAGAGATATCTGGCATTATGTTTACTGATACATTAACAGTGGATCTCAGATAACTAAAATAATTAAATCTAACTGAAACCTATACAATGAACTATGTCATTTTAGGAAAACAAAAGATGTGTTTATATGAAAAAAAAAAAAGACTGAAAGTTCTGATATGGAATTTGGGGAGTGGGTTGTACCAGAAATTGAACTCAGGATCTTGTGCTTGCCAGGCAGGTATTGCACTGCTGAGCTAGATCCCCAGCCCCAATATGGAATTGTATTTTATAACCATAAAGTTATTTTTCTGAAGCTAGTTCTGCTGTGGAATCATGCTAAATGAGCAGAGTGTTGGGCACAGGAGGAGCTGAGT
The DNA here is from genome assembly GCA_002564285.1 of Tympanoctomys barrerae. Classification (NCBI taxonomy): domain Eukaryota; kingdom Metazoa; phylum Chordata; class Mammalia; order Rodentia; family Octodontidae; genus Tympanoctomys; species Tympanoctomys barrerae. The sequence goes on from NDGN011513239.1 coordinate 6,607, forward strand.
GAGCAAGATCCTCACAAAGCCCATGACTATAGGAACCAGGCAGGCCGGCCCTGATGTACCTTTTGTAATGTACAAGTAGAAGAAGTCACAGTATAGGATGGTTTGAACCACACCGGCCACCACAGCAATGAGGTCGAAGAAGCCCTCGAAGTAAAAGCGCCAGATCCAGTTCACAAGGTACAAAGCACGATAAAGACCCAGGAAGAACAGGTAGTGGGTGGTGATGGTCTCAGCCTCACCAGTCTTGCTGATCATGAAGAGCTGTGGAAGGATGGCTACTGACTCAAGATAGATGGAGAAAGTCCATAAAATCTGGAAGAGAAATGGCAAGCTCCCATCAGGATCCAGTGCCCACAGTTCCCAGTTTCAGAAATACACTTATTGCCCTCAGAACACCTTATAAGTATGGTAGTATTTTCATTACCTCATGTTTTTTTTTTCCTGTATGATTTTTTTCCTTTCTTTCCTTCCCTCTTTCCATTATTGGCAACTGAACTGAGGGAGTAATGAGCTACATCTCCAGCCCTTTTAGTCAATTTATTTTTTGAGGTATTGGGGACTGCATGAGCTACATTCCTAGCCACTTTTCATTTTGAGACAGGGTCTCAATGCCTTGCTACATTGCCAGGCTGGGTTCAGACTAGCCGGACATGGTTGTATACACCTCCTGAGGCAGGAGGATCATTGCAAGTTTGAGGCCAGCCTGAACTACATAGCAAGACCTGTCTCAAAATAACTAAAAAACACACTTGTCATCTTTTTGCCTCAGCCTCCTTTGTAGCTGGGATTTTAGGTATACATTTAACCTGTCCACTATAAATTTTCTGTGACTCCCTAATGTGATGTTCCTTCAGGATAAGCTTATCCCACTATAGTCCTGAACCAACCCTGTTTTTGTTTTTTAAATGTATTTGGTACAGGGCCTCACTACACACCTCAGACTCACAGTGACCTTCTTGTTTTCAGCCTCCCCAGCACTGGGATTACAGGCATGCACAACTACGCCAGGACTTGGGTGCGGCCTGTGGTGCTGGGACTCAAACCTTTATCCCTGTGCTTGCCTAACCAGGTGCTTAGTCTGCTATCTTGCCAGCCCTCAACCCTTCTTTCTGCCAGAATTAACATCACTAGCCTCCACACTTGGAATTTTGATTTTTTTCCCCAGGCTAGTGACATGCACCACAATATCCCTGTGATACTGAGTAGAGAAGTAAGCTCTCAGAGCCCAGTTGGCCAGGCCATGCTGAGGGAAACAAACAATATACTAAAGTTGGTGTATTTTATAGCTGAAGTGCATTAGACACTATTTTAACTTACTATATTTTCAACTTACAGTGAGTTTATCAGGATGTAACTCCATCACATAAGTCAAGAAGGATCTGCATTTTTTTCTTATTCTTTAGGCTTTTTGATGTGGTTAAAACAAAGGGGTCAGAAGTCAGAGCTGTAATCATGCAAATGCTACTCAGCTTAGCACTTTATTCATGCTGCAGATTGACTTGTTAATAGCTCATACTCCTCGCAGACAAGAAACAATAGTGCAGTAACTTAACAACCCCTCATGCAAAGCACCACCTCTTCACCAGGGATGAAAGGCTGCTTAGGAACAGGTCATGGTACAGTGCCAGAGAGACTATATATAAAGCACTGTCCCAAAGGATGAGAAATATAGAGGTGCTGCTTAGAAGACATGGACAGAATTCAAGTGTGACACCAGTATGCAGAAAGGAAGCAAAAGCTGACCAGAGTAGGGAAGAGGACAACAGGCAGGGCTCTGGGTTTGGTATCACAGATGTTCAGATAATGAAATACTATTTTAATGCTGTATTCTCAAGGAACATCAGGAATAATCTGTCAGCAGACACCCAAATACTTGGGTGATTTATTTACACCAAATAGTGCATATTCCACCAGAAGTAAACTGGGAAACAGAAACAAACAAACAAACAAATCCCACAAAAATCTGCATTATCTGCAAACAGGTCTCTTCATCTAGAGAAGCAGACATAACCACTAAATAGCCTCTTTACTAACCTCAAGAGGAGAGAAATCATGATTGACTAGAAATGAGAGGCCTCCCACAGGAACCACCAGAAACTCCACTCTGAAGGTATCATGATTTCCATCATAGGTTGCCTTAAACTTCATGTAGATCAGATACACTGTGGCATAGGAGCAGGCAATGTAGATAAGCTGCAAATAAAAGAAAAGTACCAGGTTGTCAATATGTTGCAATTATTCCAACTCTGCTTTCTATCACCTATGTATACACTTTTCTCTTTTTTTTAAGTTTAAGCAAAATTCACTTTTGGTGGGTATATGGTTCTATGTCATGTAACTACCACAATGAGGACACAGAATAGTTCCATTACACCCAAAATTCACCATACTACCTCTATCTAGTCAAGCCTCCCTCAGCCTTCACCTCTGGTCGTCACTGGTATACTCTGTCCCCAGGTGTGCTCCTTCTACAATATCACATAAATGAAGTCATACAGTATGTTACCTTTGCCCCTTTCAGTCAGGGACAAGAAATTACATATGTATTAATAGTTGTTCATTTTTATTGCAGTACACCAGTTTGTTTACTTATACACCAGTTAAGAGACTGGAGAATTGTTTCCAGTTTAGGGGAATGGTAGATAAAGCTGTTCATAAATATTTTTACATCCTTTTGAATGAATTTAAGTTGTCATTTCTCTTGAGTCTACACCTAGGAATGAGTTTAAACAGTCAGATGTTAAGTTTAACTTTGTAGGGAACTGCCAAAAAAAAAAAAAAATGTATTTTTAATCTCATTTTAAACTATTATATACCAGCTTAAGAAAAAAATGCAAAGTTTAATGTAGTTCAAACCCAACAGACCCCTTCTAACATGATGTTATTTCTTAGGTAGCATTTTTGTAAAGATAAGATCAACAATGTAATTTATGTTAAACTTTGTCATGAATGTTTTTACTTAAATTGTGTTATTTTGACAATGAATATTCAAACTATTACAAAATTTTATCTCATGACCAAAGTAAAACCTACAGTTAGCAAGCAACTTTTGTGTACACAGCAGTATAGCTGCTCAAGGGTTTATAATTAAGGTATGTATTCTTTCATTTTCAATAGGTCAACCTGGGCTTGGTAGCACAGCCCTGTAAACCCAACACTTGAGAGACTAAGGCAGGAGAATCACTGGGAATTCAAATAGAGTATGGGCTACATAGAAAGTTCAAGGCCAGCCTGAACTACATGATATGACTTTGTCTCAAAAAAACTAAAGTAGGGCTGGGGAGATAGCTTGGTGGTCTAAGCGCCTGCCTGACAAGCGCAAGGACCCAGGTTTGGTCCCTGGTACTCCATACTGAGCCAGCCCTGATTGCACTGTGCCAGCCACTGAAACTGGGAATGGTGGGGCACAACTGTAATCCCAGTGTTGGAGAGGCTAAGACAAGAGGATCACTACGAGTCTGAGCTGTGTAGTAAGACCCTGTACCAAATGAACAAAAAAGCAAAACAAAAAGCCAAAGAAAACAAAAGTGAACATGATTTTATTACCTGACCTCAGAAAAGTCTGAGATTCTGAAATTACATTAATTGTCATATTACAGAAATTTAGTCCCAGGGCCTGGGGAGATGGCTCAGTAGAATAAGTGCTTGAGTGGCAAGCACTGGGTCCTGAGTTTAATCACCAGTACCGAAAAAAAAAAAAAAACTTATTCCCAATAATCACATAGCAGGTTTTAATCATGAAGAGACAACTGGGATAGGGACCATACAGCCTGGTACTACTTCACCTTAGGAAATACAACCTTAGAGATGTAATTAGGAAAAACACTTGGGCAAACAAATGGAAAATGAGAGCAATCATCAAACCCTTATATCCTTTAAAAAAAAAAAACAACCCTCAAAGACACTAACCAGTACTTGGTATGTCATTATGCAGTTACATTTGCAAATAAAGTCAAAATGGTATTAAAATTGTTGGTATAATTACACACGAGTAATACTGAAGTACACATATATGTACCTCAGCATATATGTACCTCTGGAACCAACTGAGGCTCACGTCATCTGGAAGGGCTTCTTAGGCCCAGCCTATAGCTAGCAAGATTCAGTCCAAGGCCTTAGCAGCACCAGCTGGATTAAGATAGCTGTTTGTCTCCCCAGAGCGCTTGGCAGTTAAAGCAAAACAGATGTGACCAGACACAACTTGGATGTTACTCTGCTAACCTTCAGGACATAATGCTTAAAAACTATCCAAACAAGCAAGCAAAGAGTCCTCCAAGATCTCGCATTCCTCACAGGACAGGAGGAGGGGAATTCTGGCTCACACATCTTGAATGCCTAGAGTTTAACTTGGCCAGACAGCAGGCATTGCACCTAGCCATTTTAACACAGCTAATTATTTCCTGATTACTAGGTCCCATTGCTAAGTATTGAAGAATGGAATGATTATAGGTAACTCAAGTTTGTTTTTGAGTAAAGATCACAGATTGAAATATTGCTTTGTCTACTTTAATCTGTGCTTATAACTTTTTCAATGTATGTGGGTATGTGTGGAGGTGACAGCTGTTCAAATGCCACACCAATAGGCTTTAGTTTAAATATTACTTTGTTATTCTGGTACCAAGTAAATAAATACTAATTTATTAAATGTTACTTCCTGGGCTAAGGCTGTAGTTCAGAGGCACAGTGCCTACCTCGCAAGCACAAGGTCCTGAATTCGATTCTTGGTACCAAAAACAAATTAATTTCCATAACTAAGTATGTAGGCCTGGCACCAGGTTCTCAGAATTTATACAGTGAAGAAATCAGACTCCTACTGAATACTCCAAGATTCTACTTTCTCCCCACAGCATCCATCACAACTTGCAGTCCTTTATGTAGGGCTGTGATGATCTGCCTCCTCCCCACAACCAGACTGTGAGACTTTGCTCATTTTCTGCCACATGTTCAGTTCCCAGCTCTAGAGATGCTCACAGCAGGAGTCCAACAGCTACAGGAAAGAACAGAAGCTCACCTAGCCAAACGGGTCCCCACGTGTGAAGCATGCACCCCTGGTGGTATATAAAAGGTAGTTACTGCATAAACATTTTTGTACTCTAATAATTAGGCATTTGCTTTAATGTAAGGAGAAATACAAAGACAGTAAAGGTGTCATGGATGTCAATGCTTAGGACAAGTTAAAATATATTATCAAGTAAATTATCACACAGATGTTATTTAAGAGCTGGGAATGGAGCTCAACAGCACAGCACCTGCTTGGCAAGTGCAGGGCCCTAAGTTTGATTTCTGGTATCAGAGGGAGAGACAGAGAGAGACACACAGAGAGAGAGGTGAGAGGAGAGAGGAGTGGGGACAGAGAGAGAGATTATTTAAGCATAGCAAAAACAGTAATAATGGCGCACATGGCAGAAGTTGAAGAAAAACAAAGTGAAAAAAAACCTACATAATAGTGGCTCACACAGCAACAAAATGACAAATGAGCCAGGAGTCCTGGCTCTAATTCCTCATTATGTACTGACTTGTTGGATTCTCTGGGAAATGTGTAATTTTCCACTTCCTTGAAATCTAGTAGCCATTTTTCTTTCCTTATAGGGCTATCAAAAGCTTTAATAGATTTAAATTTAAAATCTCTTAAGTTTAGAGTACTTTAAATACTGTTTGAAACAGAAAAAGTGGCCTAATGATACCTATTATATAATTACACATACAAGGGGATCTAAAAGTTTTAAGGCAGCATATTTAGACGTAATTCTTAGAAATTTTCAATTAAAAAACACACAGCTGACCTAAGTTTCCATAGGTCTGTGCACCATAGATAAATTATATTCTACTGGAAGCCATACCATACCTTCATAGATGTATTATATAATGAAATAAATGAAGTAAAAAGATCCAGGTAACGAGTTGTGAAGACCAGTGCAAAAAGAAGCTGACTTTTCCCAGAAATACCTAAGGAAACAAAAGCAAAGTGTTAGAACAGTCTTGGAGTGCTCGGTGCAATGGGACACACCCCTAATCACAGCCGGTGGGATGATAAAGCAGAAGGGGAGGATCACTGTGGGTTTGAGGCCAGCCTAGGCTACCTTCCTGTCTCAGAAAAAGAAAGGTAGGGGAGAGGGAGGAGGGGAGAGGGAGAGGGAGGGAAGAAGGAAGAAGGGAGGAAGGGAGGGAGGGAGAGAGGGAGGAAGGGAGAAAGGGAAGAAAGGGAGGGAGGGAGGAAGGGAAGAAGGCAGGAAGGGAGGAAGGAAAGAGGGAAGGAAGAAGGGAGGGAGGGAGGAAGGGAAGAAGGGAGGAAGGGAGAGAGGGAGAAAGGAAGGGAGAAAAGAGAAAGGAAGGGAGAAAAGAGAAAGGGAGGGAGGGAGCGAGGGAGGGAAGTTCGGTCTGTCAGTCGGTCCTGGGGAGCTTTCCAACTCCTAAAGTCATACTCTACAAGAAGTGTGGATGGGAAAAAGAGACATATGGAGTCAAAGACTGGGGACTACTATAAGTAAGCAAAAGCAGTTTCAGAGTTCTCTTCCTTCAGCTTCATTACTAAATGTACATTTTGGGGAAGTTTCGCCAACTTTTGTCTATGGTGCATGACTCCAGGAAAACAATTTCCTTAAGCAACCACTAACACATCAGGATAACACCCTTTAACTGAACATTATTATTTGTGAACTATGTCACCTTGGCTAGGAATATATTTTTTTCAATACTTGTGTTGTTATTTAGTGCTATAACTTGTCTTTACCTTCATATCTTTTCATTTTAAAACAAAACTTTAGGGGCTGGTGAGATGGCTCAGTGGTCTAAAGCACCTATGTAGAACAAGCTAAGCTTAGCAAAGCACAGGGACTGCGGTTCAATCCCCCAGCACCACATGCCA
>NDGN011513241.1:504-13364 GCA_002564285.1 Tympanoctomys barrerae
AAAAAAAAAAAAAAAGCAAAAAAAGAAATACACGTGGCAAATAAATAGATGAAAAATGTTCAATATTATTGATCACTTGAGAAGTGCAAATTAAAACACTGAGATTCCATCTTACACTAGAAAGAATGGCTATCATTAAGAAACCAGCCAATAACAAATTCTGGAGGGAAGGTGGGGGAAAGGAGCCCTCTCCGCTGTTGGTGGGCGTGCAGACTGGTGCAAGCACTGTGGGAGTAAGTGTGGAGACTCCTCAGAAAACGAGGAGTGGAGGTCCCATGCAACCCAACCAATCTCCTGGGTATTTTCCCAAAAGAACTGAAAACATCATACCACAGCGATATATATGCATGCATGTTTACAGCAGCACAATTTATCACACTAAAGTCTTAGAAACAACCCACATGCCCATCAACTGTGGATCTGATAAAAAGATGTATTTTTACAAAATGGACTATTACTTAGCTATAAAAAGGATAAACTTGAGGCTTGTATAGGTAAATGGATGCAACTAGAGACCATACTCATAAGTGAAATAAATCAGACCCACGTGTATAAACATTGTGTTGTCTTAGTTTAAGAATATGAAAGAGTAAAATCTGCTAGGGGTAGAGTTTGAGGGGATGTTTAGAAATATCTGAGGAGTTGACTGGGGTCTTCCCTGAGGCAGTGGAAAAGGTGAAAGGAAACTGTACTTTGGGCTGTGCTGGAGAAGAAAGGAGGTGGCCTCTGGGAAGATAAGCTGGGGGTTCAAGGGCTTTAGCCACATTAGATGACCACCATAATAATTCAGCAATTCAACTGGGGCCAGAACCGATCGGCCCCCCTTGCCCCAGCTCTTGTCCCCTGGCCCTGACCTACAGACACAAACCCTTGAAGGCAACAACTGTGAGCAGCAGGAGGAAGCGCCTGTGGCCAGCTCCAGGTATGGGGTGCTCAGGGAGGTGTCCCAAAAGGCTACCCAGTAAATGCTTGAAATTTGAAATGTACAATAGATATTGTGAAAGGGAAAGAAGCTACTCAGAAAGAACAGCAGGGATGAAAGAAAGAAGGAAGAAATATATGTATATATTTGCACTACTAATTTCTACGTCAATTAAACTTTTCATTGACCAAATTTACAAGCTTCTATCTGCTGATCTGAACCACTTTGAAGACAGCAGCATACAACATAACCACTGCTGGATTCCTACCATCTTGTTTCTTGAAATTTTGCATTGTTTTTAATTTTTTAAATTATTTTTTAATTCTCTTCAAAATAAAGAAAATGCTTGTTTTAGTGTGTGCAGCTGTGCATGTGTGTGCTTGGACCAATGCCCGTGAGGCTAAGTTTAACTGTGTTAAGGGGTACTTTTTGTTTCTCACCGTCTGTGATGCCCATTTTAACCCATGAGTTAATATAGCTTTGGATTCTAAGCAAAGTATATTTAAAGTTTATAGGTTTTACTCATTACTTAGATGTAAACTTCTAAACTTGCCTTCTGCGGAAGCTGCTTCTTTAAACAGTACAGAATAAAAGAACAGGCACAGCAGGACACTGAGAAGCTTTACAGCAACAGATTAGATAGTGCCGGTAAAGTGGACAATTTCTCGTGAAAATTGCTATAACAAAATTGATTCGGTAAGATGAAAACATTCAAGCCAACAATTATAAAGTGAGAGGTGAGCATCTTTCCCTCGGATACCACGCCCAGAAGGTTTCAGGGGTTTTGGCCAAAATGTGCGGGCAAGTGAGCCCTAACCTGCACAGACAAAAGGAACAGGCAGCTTGGGCAAGCCGTCCAGGGCGCCCGTGAAGTTAATTCGTCCTTAACACGCAACACATGCAAGCATGACATAAACGAATTTGTGAACCGAAGACAAGTACAACTATCATCTGCATAAAAATAACGTAACTGCACAAGAATCCACACATTCTTCTCCTTTTCAGCCTAACTGACACTGGTAAATCTGGAGTCAAAATTCTGGAGTCATAGCCGGAATCAAAGGAAGCGGCTGACCATTTAAAAAGGCAACGCGGACGCTTAGGAGTGTGGGCAAGGGAGCCTCTAGGGGGCGGTGTTACCCACCAGGATCCTAGCTGGCCTCCAATCCACGCTGTCCGCAGGCGTCCCTCACCCCGGGTGCACCCTGCGAGGTCGTCAGCTGGTGGCGCGCGAGCCGCTGTCCTAGCTGCCAACAAGCAGTAAGCGCTAAGTTGCTTCCTACTTTTTGATAATTAACTGACATAATGATCTCCAGCTAAGCCAGTCTTAGCTGCGTGCGTGAGAAACGGAATCCGGTCTCCTAAGCGCATATAGGTCCCAGCACTCCACTGCTGGGACAAACACTGGCACTCGGACCACTCACACTCTTTAGCACATGCTTTGCTCACGTTACGCCAAAAATGTCCTCCACATCTCTTGTGTGTTGGGAGGGTTAGAGCAGATGGCTGGCAGAGGTGAAGCCTGGGTGGAAGGTCCTGGGGCGGGGGTGCTCTGGGGGATGGCGGGAGAGGGGTGTTCCTGGCCCTGGACCCCCGCCTCAGGTGACCAAGCCTGAAAAGAGGAGCCCAAGTAAACCTCTCCTCCCACAAAGCCCCAAGACCCCAGAGCCACTAGAATTGGGAAAGTATAATGTGCTCACCACAAAATGATCCGCTGATAACCCTGCGGCACTCTGCACATCCATCCCTCTGCCAGCACCTTGTTTAGTCTGGTACTGGGTCAGCCCCACAGCAAGCACGCTTCCCCTGAGCTTCGCTGCGACCCAGCGCTTTCTCTGCTGTGCTGCAATTATTTATCTACCTAAGTGTGGGAAGGACAGACTATGCCTTGTCTTTTCTCCATTTCAGATGCAGAGTTAGGGTCTGTCACAGAGTGGGCACCCAATAAACGTTTGCTGTCCAGCGGTGGTGCACGCCTAGAATCCCAGCATTCGTGAGGCTGAGGCAGGAGGATCTTTGTGAGTTCAAGACCAGCCTGGGCTACAAAGCGAGCTCAAGGCCAGCCTGAACTGCACTGCAAGATCCTGTCTGAAAAAAACTGTTTGCTGAACAAATCATACTTTTCCAGTTCTAGTGGAGCTGGCTGACCGGTGCTTTCTGCGCCTCTGTATAGGCTTACGTGCACGGTACAATGCGAAGTCCACTTCTGTATCCAGGCAGAGGCAAAGGCCTGCTCAACACGGGCTGGCCTGCATCTGCAAACACTTCCTCTTTAGGCAGCTTCGGGCTGGCAGGACAGCTAAATTACAAGGAGGACCGAGCAGAATTTGTGCATCACTTGTGTGGCTGTATTTCAACCACATCTATTGAGTAAAATGCAGTTTATTTTTTATTATTTTATTTGATTTTTGATACAGGGGCTCTCTACACAGCTTGGACTCAGTGATCCTCCTGTTTCAGCCTTTCCAGTGCCAGGATTACAGTGTGTGTGCCACCATGCCCTGCTTCAGGTGCGCCCAGGGTTCTGGGGATCATACTTGGGACCTTGCACTTGCCAGGCAGGCGCTCGTGCCACCAAGCTATCTGCCCAGCTGCATTACAGGATTTATAAGTTATTGAGACTTGGGTATGGTGCCCCATGCCTGTAACCCCAGCACTCAAGAGGCTGAGACAGGAAGATTTCTGTGAGTTTGAGGTCAGCCTGGGCTACATAGTGAGACTGCCTAAAAGAAAAGGGTATAGAGAACCTTTTGTAAAGTTATACAGATATGCATTAAAACACACTAGGAGATTACGTGTGTATTCTGGGTTCCTTCGTCATTAAGCCTCTTGGCACACTTCAGGTCCCATCAGGACGCCGTCCACCCACAGGGACTCTGGGCCTGCAGACACACCTTGACGCTTGTTTCGGTCTCCCCGCTCCCTCGCACCCTCCTTGCTCCTCGCTTCCTGGAGCTTGTTTCCCCCTGTCCCTTCTCGCATGTTCGTTTCTTTCACCTTCCTTTTCCCTCCCAGCTCCCCTTCTCATCTGAACATTTTGTCTCACACTTTCTATTATGCATTTGGGCCTTCCTGACGCGGACAGTAGGTAACACTGCTGGACTCACGCTTTGCCTCTACTCACCCACGCCTTAAGCCATGACGCAGCTCTAGAGGGGGCAGTGTCAGGCTCACTCGCGGGTTCCATGAAGCAGGAGGAAAAGCCAAGAGGCTGTCTTTCTCGAGGGATTTCGTGCCGGTCCTGCGTGGGGCTCTGAGACGAGGGGGAGGGCACCTGGCCTCGACACAGGAACTTAGGGTGACCCGAGCTTCCCGTTAGCTCGGTCCAGACCCCTGGCAGGTTCCATTTGCCCTGGCCTGAAACGCCGCCTTCCACAGGTTTGATCTAGGGTTCTGCGAGACGAAAGCCTGGCCAGGCATCCTGCCTTCTTGCACCCGAAGCGCCCCACGTAGTTCCTCCTGCTTAGCGTGTGCCACTCCCTTTTGCAGTCAGATGAATGTGGACTCCGTTAAAACGCAGCCCAGACGTCACGTCCCCGCCACCCTATCTTCCTAAGTGGGTTGAATTTCTCCATTTTACGTGTTTCTGTGGAAGTTGGTCCTGGCTTCCATAGCACTGTTTCCTTTGGAGACAATGTGGAGGTTGAGGTCTAGCCACGCATGACGGCGCAGGCCTGACCTCGGAACCCAGCACTTGGGCTGGGCGTGGGGCGGGGCGAGGAGGAGGAGCAGGGCGGGCCAGCCTGGGCTGCAGCGAGTTCAAGCCCAGTTTGACCCGACAGCCCCTTCCGCCTTCTTTCAGCCGTCCTGCCCATCGCTGCCAGCTGCTGCACTGAGGTTTCGCATCATCTTTCCAGAAGGCTTCTAGAAAGAGTGACTGCGTGTCACATCCAAAGAGCAGATGGGGACTGCGACTTGGCTGCTGTCATGTGAGTGTTCTCAGGCAGGGACATCTACACCTGCGCACTGACTAGTTCTCTGGCCCACAGGAACAGACTGAAAGGCTTTGCTGGGTGCATAACACGTGTATAAGCATTCAAGCAAAGGAAAGAAGAGCGCGTGCGGGGCCGCAGCCTTCATGGAGTGCGTGCACAATATCTGGGCTCAGGGGTGTCCGGAGCCCCACACAAGCCCTAAGCACCGCTCCCCGCGCCTGCGAAGCTATGTGAGGGCAAGTGCCCTCAGTGCCCAGTTGACGCAACTTTCCTGGGCAAAACAGAGCTACTGAATGAAAAGCAAAATACAAGGGGAGGCTAACTCTGCTGTATGTCACGTCTTTAACTAACTTTTTCCAGGCTAGAATGTACGTTGCTGTCACTTACACTCTTTATCAGGAGCCTATTTTAAGTTCGAAGAGCTGTCACAGGTATCTGTCCCACGCACTGCGAGCAATCCAGTTTCCAATATCCTTCTTTGCTTTGAACGCTGGAGTGTTGACTTGAGCAGAGCCCTCTCGCCCCTTCCAGCCCACCCTGGCTCAGGGTGGGAGGCCAAACACAGCCACGCGGAGAGGAAGCCTTACGTTATCTCCCTGTGAAGTGTAAGGGAAGCCCGAAGGCACAGCCACCTGGCATCAGATCCTGTGGCAGAGGCAGCTGTACAGTCATGGCGCTCGGCGCACGATACTGCCCATCGCCCCAGCAGGTGTGGTGGAGCTAGCCGTGGTCTCTGTCTCGAGACCCGGCGCTCAGGCGGGAGGCGTCTCCCTGTCGCGTGGGTTCATCACCACTTATGATGCAAGGTGCTACCAGTGAGCCCTTTGGTAGCCCCTTCTTGGGACCATAAGCAACCTCATTGACTATTCCTGAGCTCCTAAATCACTTCTGGGCCCCCTTATCTCATCAATAGACCCAACAGATATCTATAAATAATCAATAACATACCAGGCACCATTCCACGGGCTGAGAACGCAACAGTCATTCAAGGAGCTCTGCCCGCTTGGGGTCCCTGGGAGACGTTTTCTTCAGCTGGGTTCTAACAACCATTTCTGAGGATGTGAATAATCTCTAGGATTTAAGATACACTCTTTCCCTTTCAGAAGAAGCTATCTTCTCAGTCTTGAGAAGTGCTACTCCAAGAAAAAGATTCTTCGAAGTTCAGGGCGAGGCCGCGGCTCTCCACTGCTAAGGCTCTGTTCAGGCCAGGGGCAGTGAACACACCATGTCTGCACACGACCTGTGGGCGTGTTCTGGGCAGCAGCTCCGCAGGTCTTGTAGGATGCTCAGAAGACTAATGAACTTAAAAGCAGCCTTGGGGTCAGCTGCTGGGAGGAGACAAGTGCTTCCAACCTTTAATAATACTGGATGTCTATTTGGGAGGAGGGGAAGCCGAGAACCCTATGTCCTCAGTTCGAGCTCTCCCTCGGATCCATGCCTGAGGCTGCTTGGTCCCTGGGCACGCCTGGGTCTGAGGCAGCCCGAGGCGAGCTCTGAGCATCCAACTTGCTCAGTGAGCTTCTACTGGTCACAAGTCTTAATGTGCACTGCTGGTAATGACTGGAAGGTGAACAGTTCCGTTAGCTCGAGGACAGAGCCGTGCACAGTAATGGGTCCCTGGGTCTCTGCGCTGGCTCCACACCTCACACGGCTGTTCTGGCTGCTGGATGAAACATCAGATCTGGAGTACTGCCAGCTCCTGCCACCTCACTGGCATAGGTCATCTTGGCCCAGAGGAGGCCGAGCATCTACAAGGGACCCCCAGGGAGGCTGAGAATAACCAGGGCACGTTTCTGTGGGTGTGTAAGATACAAACTCTGGGGCCTCCAGGGATGCCATTATCAACAGGACTTTTAGAGTTATTTTAGGAGTAAGTAGGTGTCAGAGAAATGAAAGGCACAGGAACAAAAATGCCATAAATCCTCAGCTGGAGAAGGAAATATGTTGAAAAATAAGAGTCTTCATTTTTAAAAAGATTCAATTTTAACTAAAGGGAAACTGTGAAGCCAGTTAGTAGGGCCTAAGAATACTGTATTCAAGTGCAAGGTTATAAACTGACCTCTTTGTGCTTGTAGGAAAAGTAAAAACTTCAGAGCAATTGTGACTATACATATATATGATTTAGTACAGGGTCTACAGGGTCTCACTACATAGATCAGACTCCTAGGGATCCTCCTTTTTCAGCCTCCCAAGCGCTGGGATTACAGGTGTGTGCTACCACAACCAGTCTCAATCATTGCCTCAGCGTGCCCCTGGGGCAGGGCCGGCAGAGTGCTGGGAATCGAACCCTGGCTGCTGTGCTCTGCCCAAGCAGGCACTTTAGTCCACTGAGCTATCTGACTGGCCCTTCAAATAAAATTAAATTTGGGGGCTGGAGCGATAGCTCAGTAGAATAATTGCCTGCCTGGCAAGCAAAGGGTCCAGAGTTCAATCTCCAGTACCAAAAAAAAAAAAAAATTAAATTCAAATTGACTCTAGTGTTTTTAATCACAAATGACAGACCCTCTGTTATGATTTCTGATGTTCAACATAAAGATTATCTTGTCTTCAATTTTTTTTTTACTGTACACATCTCTTAACCCAAAGTGTAGTCTCTTAACCTTAATTGTGTACAAAGACTTTACAGTTTGAGACAAGTTTTAAGTGCAGAAAACGTTCCTTGTTTTGGAACTGCAATTTCAAAGTGGCATGTATCATAAATCACAACTAAGTAACACACATTAGCTTACAGTGACCTTAGGGGTTGTCTTTCCCTTCTGCTGTGAAACAGGTCCTGCTTCTGGCCCTACTGATTGTTGTGACTTTTGCTGCTGAGACAGCAGCTCCTTTGCTTCGGCCCTTCTACTGCGTAAGGTGCCAGAGGTGGAGGCTGTGGAACTGTGTAGAGGTATCTGCTAGGAAGAAACTCTGAGGTGATCCCATAAAGCTATCTGAGAGGCTTCTTCCGCAGTGGCAAACAGTGTGCAGGGAATGATCTTAGGGGTAATTTCCTGGGAGCCAAAACTGTTTCTAGCTCCTCTCTCATGGGTAAGAGTCAGGGCATGAGCCAATAGTTTCGTAGAGTCAGACTCTTTCCCCTAGAAGTTTCCAACGCGATGACAGGTGCCTGCCTGGAAGCTATGCTGTCCAGTTAGGGCAAGGGAGTGTGGAATAGGCTAGCACCTCTCCCAGTATTATGTAATCTCTTATGATCCTGACGAAATAACATGGGGGATACAGTTTCATGACAAGTTTTGCACTTTAGGATTCTAAACCATCCCAGCATCCCAGAGTCGGGATTTGTGTTCTGGCAGCTGCGCCCACTCCCCATCTCCCCTCCCGACCTCCAATCTTTTCTGTAGCCCCTACCGAATTCTGCTCCAGTGCCAGTGCCTCTGCCTGAAGCCGTCCTGTGCACACGTGTGTGCATGTGTGCAACTGCGTGTGTGCCTGTGTGCATGTGTGAGCTATGGGTCACCAGGAATTAAACCTAGGACCTTTGTATGGAGTTTCATCCTTAGCATTTAAAAATATATTTTTTAAAAATTTTTGAGCCAGGATCTTACAAAGATTAAACTGGTCAGGTGGAACTGGTGCTCCTCCTGCCTCAGTCTCTTACCGTGCTAGGCCTGCAGGCACATGCCACTATTCCCGGCCGCTCTTCTACTCTAACTGTGGAGGTGAGTCCTAGTTTGCTCTGGGGTTCGTCTGCATTTCAGTTCAGTCTCTCCTGAGTTCTTGCTGACACCACAGAAGGATTTCAGTTCTTTGGAAAGTGAAGAACTTCAACTCACTCTATCTTATTATTCCTAGTGGTATTTGGGGACAAAGACTCACTATGCAGTTCCGGCTGGCCTTGAACTTGCACTGATCTTCCTGCCTCAGCCTCCCGAGCGCTGGGATTACAGGTGTGAGATACCACACCTGGATTCAACTGTTGTTTTGGCTTTTCCTCTGCACCAAGGTCACGTTCAGGTTTTCTCCCGTAACAGCAACCCACCTGGCCATGGGTGAAAACCAGCTATCCTTTTGAAGCCTTCTCAGTCTAACACAGAGAATGTGCTCTCTTCTTACGACGCCCCCAGCCCCATTTCTTTCAAGGTGGGGGGGCTAGTTTTCTTATGGTAAAGCTGATTTATACCTTGCTCTCTTGGCTTCTGTTTTGAGTCCTCACGTGTCTGGTAATAAATCAACATGGGCGAACTGGACAAACAGCAGCCTACAATCTAACTTTCTCCTTCAATAACAAAGCCAAAGGTTTCACTTTTGTTAGGACTCAGACATATTATGTATGCAGAGCTAGCGACGACTGGCAACATTTCATCAGAGCTGGCTGGCAGCTGGAGGCTTAAAGGTCATACCACCTTTTGTAACAAGAAATCCTCCTGGTTCCTTAGAAATCATGGGTGCCGCCGGAGATTCTCCCATTCCAATGCCAACATTTCATGTGGAAAAATTAAAGTGAAAACAAACTCAGAGCTATGGATTTGGATCCATATATTCAATTTTAACAAATGCCTAGAATATTTTCAATTCGTATCTTCACTTAATTACTGAATTCTAGCTGTAGATTTTGGCTTTTTCAAAAATATGCCTAGACTTAAGATTGATATTGTTTTGTAGAAATCTTCAATAACCTTTTGATTTATTTATTGTATTTTTTAGGGAAGGGTCTACAGGGTGTTCAGGGTCATACTACTTGATTGTGGACTCGTAGTGATTCTCCTGTTTACAGCCTCCCACATGCTGAGATTACAGGCAAGCCACCTGCCCAGTCTCAATAGTCTCAGCAAGCCCCAGAGGCCGTGCCGGCACAGCAGGCCTGAGAGATCAAGTCCCTGGCCCCGCATCTGCTTGCAGGTGCTTTAATCTGCTGAGCTATTTGCCTGGCCCTTCAATAATCTTTTAACGGCCAGTGAGACGGCTCAGTGGAATAAGCGCTTCCCTGGCAAACGCAAGGGCCTGAGTTCAATCCCTGGCTCTGCAAAAAAAAAAAAAAAAATCTTTTAAATGGGTTCTTCTAATGTAATCATATTTTGTATAGTCCTAAAAAAAAAAAAGTGCCTAGACTATTCCTCTCTCAAGGACTGTAACTTCAAAAGCACAGATAAGTACTCAAGTCAAAGACACAGTAAGCTAAGACCCAGAAGTGCAGGAACCCTCATCACGGGCACAGGAAGGCGACGTTTAGCCGACAGGCTCCAGAAAATGTGTTTGAGACGGCAGTGGCGATGAGTTGATTCCTGGGGGAAGCTTATTTCCCTTGGTTTTTACTGCCGCTTCTCTTCTTTCCTTCTGTTCCATTCCTCCTCCTCCACTTCCTCGGCTTCTTCTGTTTCCTCCTCCCCCATTCCTTTTTTTTTTTTTATGAGCAGAATATATTTATTGAGAGAAAGAAAGCTCCTATCCCAAGCAAGGGACAGGAGGGGAGGCCCAACGGGTAGTTTCCAAAAATGGAATAATTTTTTTTTTTTTGCTCCGAATGCCTTCAGGGCAGGTTTGGCTGGCTGGCGTGTTGCGGGGATCCGACTCCAGCAAGCTGAGGCTGACAGCTCTGTGGAAGCAGCCACCCCCACTCCTTTTCCTCTTCCTCCTGCTGTTCTCTGAGGACCACAGGTGGCGGAGCCTAAAACCAAGGCTTACTCGTGTACTAAGCAGCTTTAGGGTTCAGTCCCTAAGAACGCAGCATCCACAAGGGGGGGCTGCT
Source organism: Tympanoctomys barrerae (assembly GCA_002564285.1). Lineage (NCBI taxonomy): Eukaryota > Metazoa > Chordata > Mammalia > Rodentia > Octodontidae > Tympanoctomys > Tympanoctomys barrerae. Next base: position 11,048 of record NDGN011513241.1, read on the forward strand.
ACGACTCATTTTTTATATGTTCATATTTTCTGTGATTATTTTTTTCTTCCTTTCTCGACAGTCTTCACGTGAAGCGCAGAAGAATCTGCATCAGCCCCCACAATCCCACTGTGAAGCAGTGGATAAAAACATACACAGCCGAGAAAAACAGCAAAGGCAACAGCTGCCAGAAGAAGAAACGCCACAGCAAGAGGAAAAAGAGACCATCTCCCGGGAAACTACGGGAGACACACAGCCGGGCAACTCCGCAGTAGAGTTCACTAGCGAACGGACAAAGGGATTTCCTAAGTGGACATGGCCGCGGCTGGCCATAAATGAGTTTTCCACATTAGCAGCCCATGGGGCAAAACAAAATACTGGTTTTTAGAAATGCACACTCGTGGGAAGGAATCTTAAATTCCAAGGTAAAGACCACCTGCAGAAACGCCCCACACTTTTCCAGCAGAGGTCGCTGACCTGCTGTCTGCATGGCTGGGGAGGATCCGGGCCAGGCGACCCTAAAACGTGAAAGCAAACCAGACCCGATTTTTCCTAATTGTTATCCTTCCCTTTTTTTTTTTTTTTCCCTCAGAACCGGGGATTGAACTCAGGCCCTTGTGCTTACCAGGCAAGCACTTATTCTACTTATTCTACTGAGCTATCTCCCCAGCTCCTATCCTTCCCTTTAACCTCCATTATTTCTTATTAATATCATACTCAAAGAAAGGGAGAATGGCTGACACAGTCTGAATGGGTGCTACTTTAAAAAGCTGTTCACCTGCCAGGCGGGGCGGCTAGGCTTGGCATCCTAACACTTGGGAAGCTTCAGTGGGCAGGATGTGGGTTCAAGCCCAGACTGGGTTACACAATGAGTTTAAGGCCAGCCTGTCTCAAAAAACAACTACAAAAAAAAAAAAAAAAGCAACAAAAATGTTTATAAACGTCCTGTTGGCTCATGAGAAGCAGCTTCGCTCCAGCCAAGGCATCTTTGTCTGAAAACTTCCTAAAATTACAGAGCTAAAATGAAATCATGCGAATAAATCAAAAACAAAACAAAGATAAAAATAAGTGCAAAGATACAATATATTGAAAAATGAAAGGAAAATTCAATATCTTCATATATTTTTTGTAGCAGAAAATAGGTATGATTTCTCCAAGTGGTTTTTTAATTCTGAAGTCTTCTAATCCTACAGAGAAAATGAAAAATGGTACAGAAGACTTGTTTTCCTTCTTCCTAAATGAATCACCATTAATAACTCATTCCTTTCACTATCTTTTCTGAGTGTGTATATAAGACATTACAGGATATAAATACCTTCTGCTAGGCCATTGGAATAAAGTTGCAAAAACAGCATGACATTTTTCTTAGCCTGTTTTCTATTACTGTAGCACAATCCCTGAGACCAAATGATTTATCAAGAATACATTCATCTGGCTCCCAATTCTGGAGCCAGGAGTCCTAGAGCACGTGCCAGCACGTAGCTGGCACAAGGCAAGGGCCTTCTTGCCACATCACAATCTGTCGGAGGGCACCAATCTCTTTCTCTCCTGCAAAGGCACTAAGTGGCTTCTCTGAAACCCTGTACTCAGGACCTCATCTAACCCGGACTGCCCCGACTACCCCTAAAGGTCCCACCTCCAAACACCAGCACATGAACCTGAAATTTTCAACACAAGAACTTAAAAATTTTTAATTTATTAATACATTTATAGTTCATGCAGCTTACAGCCACCTTGGTCACATGTACACGCTATAGCTTTCTAATTCCCTCTTCCTTCCCTTCCCCTCCCTCCTCCAAGTCCCCAGTCCCGCCTTCATCCTTGTTGGTCCTACTAGCCCTGGCTCATGTATGGCCTGTGGTGTCTACACCAGCTGATGTCACTAGGCTGCTGTATGCGGCATGTATAGTCTGCTTACTTCCCTCTTCCTCATGCTTTTTTCTTCAAACTACTTCCAAACAAACAAACAAAAAACCTACTTCCATATTGCAAGAAATTCACCTCCCTGTCCACTTCCACCCATCATTTTTCTTTGAGCATTGCCTCACTTAAAACACCCCACACATGAGCTTTGCAGAATAAATTTGAGCCACTGGAATGTGACCTGGCAGCTCCCAAGAATAAATGAACTCCTCTACATAATCACGTCAGGTTTTGGGGGCTAAAATTAACAAACAAACTTTTGCAGCACAACCTGAACCACTGCAGCACTTCCTCTCCATTTTAGGGTTGTAAGAACATCCTGCAGGAATACATTTTTTCTACAGTCACAGTTTTATACCTAAAATTAGCAATTTCATGTAATATGTGTAACATATATAGGCCATAGCAAAATGGC
>NDGN011513254.1:2414-13780 GCA_002564285.1 Tympanoctomys barrerae
CTTTCTTTCTTTCTTTCTTTCTTCTTCCTTCCTTCCTTCCTTCCTTCCTTCCTTCCTTCCTTCTTCCTTCCTTTTTTCTTTCTTTTCCTTTTTACTAGTAAATATTCATGGAGTTCCAACTCTGTGCCAAAACTTAGATCTGCACTGGACATGTGAAACAAAGGGCAGTTCCTACTCTCTGGGGCGTGCAGTTCAGAAAGATAGATGGAAAACAAGTGGATACATAAATAAACACAAATTTTGGAATGAAAATTTCTTTACAGATGGAAACCATCTTGATTATATAAAAACCAGGAAGTGCACCTTCTTTTGCATAAAATATGTGGGGATTTTGGAGTCTTGTCCTGCTTTGCTTGTTAAAGCCCATGTGTTGGAGTCTAGCAGCTTCAGTTCCCAATTAACAATAAGGACCATCTACCCTCATGGTTACAGATCATTAAACCTCATCTTTCCCAGTAATAAAATAAGGATATTACTATACTCACTCCATGAAATTATTTGTAAAGAATACAAGGACATACGAACCTAAAGGGCTTAGTGTACTACCTGGAACAGTAGATGATTGATAATATTGAAGATGATAAAATCATTTGAGTCAAACATTCGAGAATAAGGATGTATTTTATGCCTTCAAATGTGTCTACTTTCAGGATATTTTCAAAATAAACTTTTAATATCTCTGTGACTACTCTGTAGAATTCTAGTCTCATGCTATTCATTTTGTTATATACTCATAAGCTGTGAAGAATTATGAGTTAATTCTCTGACACTGTTTCTGTCATGAAACTGATTTTTTGAAGGAGTTAGTGATGAAGTATGGGTTTTTTGTTCTTAACAGATCCTGCCTCAGGTTTATTTGTACAAAGAGCACCATAGGACACCAGCCCTCCACAGATGGTAGCCAAGGGGTCGCACCAGTCCTTTTGTCTTTACATCAGCAGATAAGGGCTCCTACTCTGGAGCCTTTACAGGGTCCTGGGCACTTTTGGGAGTCTGGGCTGGAGTAGAAGCTAGAGCCTGGGCCTTCGCTGGAGCCTGGGCCTTTGGCCAGCAAGGCCTGCGGCCCTTGGCAATGTGAGCATGGATCCGCTTTGCTCAGTATGTGGTTTTGACTCCATGGCACTTATTAAGTGGCAATTTTTTTTTAATATAAATTCAAGTCATTTCTGGTAACCTATATGTATTTTATTAACTTTAATAAGTCATCAGATAAATATTGTACCTAAAATTTCTTATGATCAAAAAATCTCTTAATTTGCCCCATAGAAACATTTTCTTTTTAATTGGACATGCTGTATAAGTGAGGAACAAAAGGATAATTCTCAGATGGGAGAATGAAGAAGGCCACAGAGGTGGTCAGGTTGACCGTGATCCTGCCCTCCCTGGAGACGGCTCCCTTGACAGTTCCCTTGATTTCTCATGCTCTCACCACCTCTTCCATTCTGTTTCACATCAACATAGTATTATTTTTAGCCTTCTTTGTCCCAATTAGTAAGAGAAATATTACCGAATCAACCTAAAGTTATATTTGCACTTTTGAACAATGTAAAAGGATAAAAGAAATTATTTATTTTGACCAGTTATATTTTAGTTCCTAAAGAAAAATAATATTTGAAAACTCACTTGGTGAGAGCACGCGCTAGTGTGTGAGGAGACTTGAGGGTGCGGAGGCAATGGTTAACCTGCTTTGTAATTCCAGCAGCCTCAACCCAGTCACTTCACCAGTACCATCCTTGCATAACACTTATGTAATTTTTATAAAAAGAATACCATCATGTAAATATTATAGCCTCTGTTCCCAAAGGAATTTCAGCTTTCCCAACTCTCAGAGGTAGACATTCCAGGTACCCTATTTCTGGCTATAGTTGTATGAATTGCCTTATGGCTATTCACAAACTCAGTAAAAGTGTAAGAGCTCCTTTTAATAAGTTAGTAGGATTATCAACTTTTGATAGTCGTTAATATTTTGACCAACTAAGCTGCTGGGTAAGTGATAAATTTAATTATCTTTGATCAATTAAGTTGACTGATGTAAAATCTTTTCCCAACTTCGGCAAAAAAATCATGATTTATAATAATTAATGCCTGATGATGGCATATTTCCAAAGATCATTAATGATTTGCAACCCCTCAAAAATCTGTTATTAAATTATAGGTTAGTTGTTATCTAACTTTGACGTGTACTAAATCAAATAATAAGTATTAATTAGGCAGTCATGACATAATTTACAGAATGAAGTCACCAACATTGAATATTTAATTATGATACAGAACTCAGAATCCTACACCAGTTCAGTAAATGCTTACTTTTAAGAATAGCTGTTATTTTTTGGCTTTCAGAATTTTTCCATCTAATTTTCATAAAATTTATTATTTCTTTGGATCTTAATTAGTGTCTGCTGGATCTTCTCATTAATCAGTTTTCAAGCAATTAATTCTTTCATAAATAGAAAGTATTGACCAAATTAGTTAAAGGCCATTTCCAGAATTAGAGTATGGTAATTAATTTCCTGATTTCTATGTTAATAATTGTCAGATATTGTTTACCAGGTGTTGATTAGAGTCTACCTCAGCCATGAAAACTAACGCAGGCCTTTTAGCCTTCCTGGTTAAGAAAGTAAAGGTGGCATTCAAAGGGCTGAAGCCAGGAGACAGAATCAGAGCCACCTACACTGCTGGGGTGGCACTGTCCTTCACCCCCAAAGGAATACTGTGTTATTTCCAGCCAATGTCCTAAACCTTTCCCTGCTGACCAAAACTGAAGCTTAGAGTATCTTCATGATTGCATGAGTTCAACCAAACAAAATTACATTTCTGCATTAATTTCTGGGTATAATGTTAAACATTAGTGAACTTTTATGGCTTGGGAGTTTTTTAAAACTTGCTGGGAATCCTGGGAGATGGCTCAGTGGAATAAGCGTTTCCCTGGCAAAAACAAGGGCCTGAGTTCAATCTCCAGTTCTGCAAATAAATAAATAAATAAATAAACTTGCTGTGAAATAGTAATTGCTATTTGAATATATCATAATAGTAATTTACCAATACTATATTATAGAAATTATAAGATGTGAACTTACTTTCAAAAATTGCGTCTATCCCACTTGCGGTATAGCTCAGCTACGCAGTGCCTTCCTGGCAAACATGAGGTCATGAGTTTGATTTCTGAAACCAAAACAGAAAAAAATCAATAATATCCCCTAACATAGTCATTTTTGTATCATTCTTTAAGCTTTTTGCATATTATCCCTTTTTGGATAAATCAAAGTATGTACTGCTTCTTTAGTATGTAAAAAGTGTTTTAGGGGCCAGCGAGATAGCTCAGTGGACTAAATTCCTGCTTAGGCAAGCTTAGGCAAGCACAGGGACAGGGATCAATCCCTGCACCTCATGCAGCATTGGCCCAGCCCCCAGGTGCACCGAACTTGCCAGAGTCCTGACATATTGGTCTACACCTGTAATCCCAAGCGCTGGGGATGCTGAAAAACAGGCAGATCACTACAAGTACGACCTGTAACAACCAAATACATTTTTTTAAAAAGTGTTTTATAGTACATCATTTTAGTTAATACATTTTCATGTACAAAATTATTTCAAGGATATAGTGAAATATAGACAATAGTCGAGCAAACGATAGTCTGTTTTCTATCCAGTTTAACACATGTAAGTATTGTTATGCTTTAACTTGTAACCTCTTTATTTAGAATAATAAAACTCATGGATTCAGCTAAATTTCATCCTTCAATTTTTCTAGGCTTCTTTTCTTCTCTTTAGAAATTTTCAGTCAGGTAAGATAGCTCAGGGAACTAAGCACCTGCTTGGGCAACTACAGGGATTGGGGTTTGATCCCTGGTACTACATGCAATGTCCCCAGGTGCACTGCGCTGGCGACTGAGTACATGTATAGTGGTGCACACCTGTAATCTCAGCGCTTGAGAGGCTAAAAATAGAAGGATCACTATGAGCCCACGCTGCATAGTGAGGCCCTGTACCAAATACATAAAAAAGAAATTTTCATATTCTGAAATTGGTATTTGTTTTTATGAATATTTAAGCACTTTTCCATCTATATAATTATATGTTAATCTCAACAAGTGCACATATAATTTATATTTACAAATGTTTAACTTTTCATATGTCTGACTTTAACAGGTATTCCTAAGTTGTACATGCAGCTTGTGTATATTTTTAAAAAGTTTGTGCCTATATTGTTTGACTAATTTTTCATGCCTAGACATTGCAATATGAATGTAACAATACAGAATTTACTAACTATTGTTACTCTCCTATCTTCTTGAAATTTTATATCATTGCTTTTATTATTTTTCTTTTCTTTAAAAAACATCTGTAAGATGGCATGAGATTAGTATGCTTATGCATATACATATAAATATATAAAGGTAAAATATATTTGCATGCAATGTTACCTAATCTATTTTAATATGCTACCAATCCAAAGGCTAATCTGATTTTTAATTTGAATTTTCAACAACAAATTCGAGCATATTCAAATACTTTTGTGCCTCTGTAAACTGACTATTCACATCTTTTAAGCCTGTTCTATAGAATTTTGTTTTGGTTTTGATTTTTTCTTTACTTATAGGAGAGCTTTATATCTACTAGATGCTAATTTTTGATGATTGTCTATAATGAAAATTCATCTCCAAGTATGTGCCTCATACTTTAATTTTGATCCCTTATATATTTAAAAATTTCAATTTTAATGTATTTATACTTATCAATCATTAATCTGTTCTTTTTTTTTTACAATTTAAGCTCTACTATAATATGCATAATTTAGGACCATCTAAAGTTTTTCTTTTTCCTGTTTAGGCCTTTTATTCTTCTGGATTTTGTGTGTGATCAGTTTCAATTCACTATTGTCATTTTATCATTTTTCCATCTGGATGGTCAGTTATTCCAGACTCATACTGGAAATGTGAATTCTATTTTCATTAATAGTAATGTACCTCTGTCAACCACCCAATTTCAATAGTTATGATGCATTTGGGGACTGTCTATTCTGTGTAAGTTGCTATTTTTAGCTATCTCCTGAAGCAATGCCATGTTGATTTCATTACAGTAATTTTAAAATGTGTCAATATTTCAAAGAAAATATAGCTTCCTTCTTTTAAACTGACTAATTTCTAACACTTTAGAACAGCAAATTAGGATGTCTTATGAAATTATGTTTATATCTGGAATAATATGTGATACTGCATTAAACTTATTATGACATTGAGGAACAATAGCCATTCTTGCAACACTGAATCTTCTGAGTCATCAATGAATGTGTTCTATCTTTTCATTTGTCTAACTACCTTGTATTTACTTGGAATGCTCTATTTAATTCATTATATTTTGCTAGATTAATAGATTATGTTTTTATTTTTTATACTATCTAAATAATAAAAACTGGTGAACTCAAAACAAAAAACTCCATTAGAAACAGTAGAGCACATTATCAAACAAAACAGTAGGAATTTGACAATTGTTGCTGTATTGCATGATGCTGTTTTCAAGTTAGTTCAGATTACCAGATGTAAGGGTTGGGGAGATGGCTCAGTGGAATAAGCGCTTCCCTAGCAAGCGCAAGGGTCTGAGTTCAATCCCTGGTTCTGCAAAAACAACAACAAGAACAAAAAAATGTAGTATTTGGGTTGGGGAAATAGCTCAGTTGAATAAGTGCTTGCCTGGCAAGTGCAAGGGCTTGAGTTCAATCCCCAGATCCGAAAAAAAAAGAGAGAGAGAGAGATTACCAGATGTAAGCATACAAAATTGGTTAAAAAAAGTTATAAGGGATTAAAGAGGACAACAAAAATTAATTTAAGCATCAACTCATCATTGCTGTAGGCCAATGCAAATCTGCAGTACAATTATCCAAGTCATCTTTCATACATACATACATACATACACACATACATAAATATATCTCTTCTCAATAGCTATTGTACCTATCAAATTTTCTAACTCCTCCAGGTTCTTACACTAGCAAGACAATATGAAATTTGCACATATAGGTCTGCTTTACTTCATTTACAAGTATAGTCCCTAGTTGCATCCAGTAACGTATAATAGCCACTAATTTATCATTTTATAGCTGAGTAATGTTCCATTATGTAAAAATATCACAACTTTATTTTTAAAAATATATTTTATTTATTTATTTATTTATTTATTTATTTATTTATTTGGTACAGGGTCATGTTACACAGCTTGGACTCATAGTGATCGTCCTGTGTCAGCCTCCCCAGTCCTGGAATTATAAGGCTATGCCAACATGCCTGGTTTCGGTGGCTGACTTGGTGCCCAGGGCCAGCAGGACATGCATACCAAAGATCAAATTTGGGTCCTTGTGCTTCCAGGGAGATGCTTAGACTGCTGAGCTGTCTTCCCAGCCCATCACACCTTTTTTATCATTTCCTCAGATCATGGGCATTTGGGTTCTTTCAAGAAAAACTGACAAGTTGTACTGCTATAAATATAGCTGATTATATATCACTGTGATACGATATTTTCAGTTCATTTAGAAAAATACCCACAAGGGAACAGCTAGGTTGAATGGGACATCAAATGCCAACTTTTTGAGGAATTTCTACATTGATTTCCATAGTAGTTGTACAAGTCTGCACTACCACCAACAGTGGAGAAGGGTCCTTTTTCTTTACAGCCTTTCTAACATTCATTATTGGCTGACTTCTTGATGACAGACATTCTTTCTGTGGAGAGACAGAATCTCAGTGTTGTTTTAATTTGCATCTCTCAAATGAACAACGATGTTGAACATTTTTTCATATATTTATTTTCCATTTATATTTATTCATCTGAGCAGTGTACATTCATCTCAGATGAACATTTTTGAATTGGGTCTTTAAATTTTGGGAATATGAAGTTTTAAAATTCTTTATATGTTTTAAACAGAAATCCTTTGTCTGAGGGAGAGTTGGCTATGATTTTTTCCCAGTTTGTGGATTTTCCTTTTCCTCTGTTGGTGATTTCTTTGAAATGCTGAAACCTTTCAAAAAGAGGAGATTCCAGTTGTTGATTCTTTGAAGTATTTCCCATGCAATTTGGTTTTTGTTCATGAACTCTACATACTCTTGTATCTTTAAGATTTCTACCTACTTTATCCTTCTGAAGATGAATGATTTTAGTTTTAATATTTAAATCTTTGATCCATTTTGAGTGTAGCTTTGGGCATGGTGATAGACATGGGTCTAATTTTAGCTTTGGGCATGTGGAAAGCCAGTTTGTCCTGCACCATTTGTTAAGGAGGCTATCTTTTTTGTAGTGAACATGTTTGGCTCCTTTGGCAAAGATAAGGTAGCTGAGTGTGTTTGTAGTTGTGTCTGCATCTTCTAATCTGTTCCACTGATACTCAGATATGTTTTTTGTTGGTAGCATGCTGATTTTAGCACAGTACCTTTCTAGTATAATTTTAAATCAGGGATTTAATTGATGTCATCTGGCATTTCTTTGTTGCCCAGGTTTGCTTTTGCTATTCTAGGTCTCTATGTGTTCCAGAATTTTAGGAAGTTTTTCTCCAGATTTTTGAGGTGTACTAATAGTATTTTAATTTGGGTTACATTGAAGTTTTAGAAAAATTTTAGTGTATGAACATTTTATCAATATTGGTTCTTCCTATCCAGGAGCAAGAAATATCTTCCCATGTTTAGAAATCCTCTTCAATCTTTTCTCAGAGCACTGTAATTTTCACTGTATAATTTTTTCTTAGTCCCGTGCATAGGGATCATGCACTTGTCAGGCAGGTGCTTTATGCCACTGAGCTATATTCCCAGTCCTCAATGTATAAATCTTTTATTTCTTTTATGAAATTCAGTCAAAGTATTTTATTTTTGGATGTTGTGAAAGTGGGGATTCTTTAATTTCTCTTTCAGTGCATTTATTGTTTGTTTACACAAATGCTATTGATTTCTGAGTGTTGACATTGCATCCTGCTATGCTACTGAATTTGCCTTTTAAATTTACAATTCTCTTGGCAGAGTTATCAAGGTCTTCAAAGTAGAGTACTTAATTTTACTTCTTCCTTTTCAATCATTATTCATTTTGTTTCTCTTTCTTATCTAATTGTTCTGCCCAATGTTTCCAGAACTATATTGAATAGAAATTGTGACAGTGGGCATGCTTGTCTTGTTCCTGATTTTAAATTGAAGGCTTTCAGTTTTGTTCATTCAGTGTGATGTTTGCTATTGGTTTGACATAGATGGGTTTAATCAGGTCAAGGTAAAGACCATGCATTCTGATTTTCTGTCATTTTTTTTATCATAAATGAGTGCTGAATTTTGTCTAAAGCTTTTTTCTGCATCTATTGAGATCATTTGATTATTATCTTTGGAGCTGTTGATGTGGTGTATTATATTTATGTATGTTGTACAATGCACCAACCCTGTATTCGTGGAATGAATCCCACTTGGTCATGATATAAATCTTTTGACTATTTGCTGCATTCTGTTTGCTAGTATTTTATTGAGGATTTGTGCATCTGTGCACTTTAGGAAGACTGACCTGTAATTTTACTGTTTGGTTGGGTCTTTTATTTTTTTGGTATCAGAGTGATACTTGCTTCAAGGGAGAAGTTTGGAAGAATTCTTTCCCTGTCAATTTCATTGAAGAGTTTGATAAATGATGGCATGAAATCTTCTCTAAATATCTTGCAGAATTAAGTTGTGAATTTATCAGGACCTAAACTTCTCTTTTTTTTGTAGGTTCTTTATTACATTTTAAATTTCATTCATCTGATATTTTGTTATTCAGATTTTAATATTTTTTTTCATTTAGCTTTGATAGTTCATATGTATCTAGGAATCTGCCCATTTTTTCTGTGCTTTCATTCCTGTAACAGTAAAGATATATGAAGTTGGCATTGAAGACCTTCTAAGTTTCTATAGAGTCTGTGGTGATTTCAGCCTTTTCCTTCATTTCATGAATTTGATGGGTTTTTTTTTTAATTAGGTTGGCTAGGGGTTTGTCAATTTTGTTTAGTCTTTCAAAGAACGAACTCTTTTACTCATTAATTCTTTGTATTGTTTTCTTTGTCTCCATTGCATTAATTTCTACTGTGATATTTATAATTTCCTGCTTTTCATGGGCTTTAGGCTTCCCTTGCTCTTCATTTGCTAGCAGCTCAAGGTGCAGCATAAGCTTGTTTTATGGGATCTTTCTGTTTTCCTGTTGTGAGAATTTCCACTTCACATTTCCCTCTCAAGACTGCTTTCATTGCATGCCACAGGTTCTGATAAGTTGTATCTGTATTTCATTTTATTATGAAATTTTTGGGGGAGTGCAACTCAGCTTACCCTGAGGTACAGGGCTGGCATGGCATGTGGTGGCAGAGATCGAACCTCAGTCCCCTGTGCCTACCTAATCTTGCCTAAGCAGGTGCTTTAGATTGCTTAACTATCTTACTGGTCCCATTATAAATATTTTCAATAACTTAATTTCATCTGTAACCCATATATTGTCAAGAAGGCAATTATTTAATTTCCATGCATTTGTGTAGTTTTTGCTATTGCTTTAGTCAATAATTTTCAGTTTTATTGCACTATGGTTAGATAATACATATAATTTTAATTCCTTTGTTTTTAATTAAGCATGCTCTATGGGCTAGTATGGGCTCTATGTTGGAGACTGTCCTGTGTGCAGCTAAAGAAAATTTGTGTTATGATGCTGTTGGTTGCAAAAGTCTGTAAAGGTCTACTAAATCCATTTCTTTACAAGTTTGGTTTAGTTCTCTTATTTCATTGCTGATTTTTTTTTTTTTTTGCTTACTTTATCTGACATTTTTTAATTGCCTCTTTTTTTTTTTTTTTTAAGAACTAAGGATTGAACTAAGGACCTTGTGCTTACCAGGAAGACACTTATGTTGCTGAGCTATGTCCCTGGCCCCATATTTTGTGATAATGGGGTGTTATAGTCCCCCACTAGGATTGTGTTAGTGCTCACTTGACTTTTTATGTCTGTTAAAATTTGTCTTATGTAGTTGGGTGCCCCTTCATTAGGCGCATATACATTTATGGTTATTTTTTCCTCTTGCAGTATTCCTCTAACAAGTTTGTAATGATTTATTTATTTATTTGTTTGTTTGTTTGATCATGCTTGGTTTGAAGATCACATTTACACAAACCAGAAGAGCTAGCATGCTATTTTTCTGGATTTCTATCAATAGGGTATTATTCGTCATCCTTTGAATTTCAGTCTATGAATTTCTTTGATTTAAACGTGTTTCTTCTACACAAAATATTGTTGGATTTTTTTTAATGAATCCACTCTGCTGGTATCCTTCTTTTGATTAGCAAATTGAGCCCATTTGCATTGATGATTATAACTCATATATATTGGTTTATCTTTGTCATGTTATTTTTTTCCTGTATGTTTCCTGTTTTCCCCCTCTGTTTAATTGCTTGCTCTGCCTGATATTTCCCTTCTGTTATTGTTTATGAAGTCATTTTTCTCTTTTTATTTTTGAGGAATATGAGAGTATGTTTGAGGAATTCTTGAGGAATTTTGCATCTATGTACATTAGGGAGACTAGCCTGTAGTTCTATTGTTTGGTTGGATTTTTTATGGTTTGGGTATTAAATTAAATAATTCCCTTCTGAACAATATATGAGTCACAGATGAAATTAAAGAAGTTATTAAAAATAGTGATAATCAAATGAAAATGCAGATATGATTTACCAGAACCTGTGGGATACAATGAAAGCTGTCTTAAGAGGGGAATGTGCGGTGGAGTATCCGTCAGTAATCTCTTTGTGGTTGGTTTTGTGGTTATGATTTTCTTCAATTGCTCTTGTCATAGACGTATCTTATCTCTCCCTAAATTTGATAGATAGTTTTGCAAGGCACATCGGTCTGGGTTGGAATTTGTTTGCTTTCATGACCTGAAATACTTCACTACATGTTCTTTTTTGTATTTGGAAATCTGCCATGATTTGGATGGGCTTTCCACTATAGGTGATCAGCTTCTTTTCTCTAAGAGCTTATAATATTCTGCTCTTTTGCTGAATTTCTAGGATCTTGATTACTAAGTGTATATGTGTAGATTTGCAGTTCTGTATGCTTCAGTTCTATGTATGTTTTCTTCTTTTCCCATGCTTGAGAAATTTTTGATTACTATTTCTACAATCTTTTTATGTCATTTATGTTGAATCTTGATCTTTCATTGACATCTATCAGTCTTACATTGTTTTTATTTGTATCATCTTGTAGTTATTTAATTATTATTTCCTGCTTTCTTATTATTTTTAAGTAGTCTTTCCTTTCATGTTCATTAGGTATAATGTTGTTTTATTTTTCCATAATTTTATTGAGAAATAAATAGCAATGAGACAGTTTCAAATCAAACTGGT
>NDGN011513255.1:2121-19194 GCA_002564285.1 Tympanoctomys barrerae
TCTCTCTCTCTCTGTCTCTCTCTCTGTCTCTCTCTCTCTCTCTCTCTCTCTCTCTCTCTCTCAGCATAAACACTCACCTCTACCCCACTCCACTGCCCCACCACCCTGCCTTGGGGCCAGCTGACAGTGGACTGAACCCCCTACTCACTGAGACCCAAATAATCCTCTCCTTAAAGTTGAGATTATAGAGTATATGGCCCCAGCCCTGAGGAAATTACCCGGATGTTAGCACCAAGGAAGTGGGGCAATTTCTCTGATGCAGCCTGATCGTAAGATCCAGAAGCTTTTGGAGCTAGTTCAATGGAGTTTTGAAAGATCTGGGGCTTTCACCTGGAAAAGCAGCTTCAGAATGCTACGAGCAAGCTTGATGGGAGGTTCTGGCCTGAGCACAGATGACCACAATGCTGACACTGACAGTTGTTAAACAACAGGCACTGGAGTCCTCAGTTATAAACAAGGACTGTATTGCAAGTTGGAACCAAGGTCTGGCAAAAAAAAATCCATATTTTTCTCCTGTCCTGAGACTTTGGAGGGACTGAGATTAAGAGTAGCAAACTAAGTAATGTCTTGGAGAAAATTTCAGAACAGTCTCAAGTTGAGGTTATGACATGGGTACTGCTGGGGATGTTTGTTTGTTTGTTTGTTTGTTTTTGCAGAACCAGGGATTGAACTCAGACCCTTGCACTTGCCAGGGAAGCGCTTATTCTACTGAACTATCTCCCCGGACCCTAAGATCTACTCTGAGCATATAAAAAATAAAGCACAGCTGAGTGATTTTAGAGATTTTTTTTTTTTTTGGTCACAAAGGAAGCTTTGGAAAATTGGAAGCTTGAAAAGATGGAGCAGACTGGATCTTGGTTGCTAAAAAGATTAATTTCTTTCAACAGACTAGTAAAAGGAGGGCAATTTGAAAAAATGCCTTGAAGAAACATTAGGAACCACCAAGGTCCTGCAGTTTTGAGGAGCAAGCTTGCAGAAGTGAAGCGCTTTGCTTTGACATGGGAGCCTAGGGCTCAAGGTTGGAAAAGCACTGCCAAAGGAACAGATGCCCTGGGATTCAGGCCAGAGCCCTCCCCGCCTTGGAGGCTCTGCAGCCTTGATAGGAAACGGCCCCCTGCAGCTGCAGCAGAGCTTGGTGCCATCCACATTGTGGCAATTCTTAGGCACATGAAAAGTGACCTGGGGTTCCGGCTTTGCTGATCGCTATGACCACAGAGGCCGATGGAATACACGGCGCACAGGTGCTCTTTTCTTTCCCGACGATTCCTACCAGCTCTGTGCTGAAGTTGTTAATACTGAGTGCTTCCAGAAGTAAAGACTCGCTTGGGAAGCAGGAAAAAAGGCAACTTCCTCAAGTATCAGCTGCTTCCAAGGCTCAGACAGGAGAACCACTTAACTCCAGCATTTTGAGGCCAGCCATGAAACAGTGCATGTCAACTAAACCATTTGGGGAGAGACTTGAGATACATATTTAGGTTTTTTTTTTTTTCAGAACCGAGGATTGAACCCAGGCCCCTATATTTGCCAGGGAAGCACTTATTCCACTGAGCCATCTCCCTGGTCCCACCAGCGTGTCTTTGATATCCTGTTGTGCCAGAGGCTTTTCTGACCATCTAAATTGCTTAATTACACAAATGCTGTGATATGCGGTACCCTTACGTATAGCAAGAATCTCGTTGTGTGAATGAAATACCATCAGCCTTCACTTCCACAGCTTCTGGATGGGTGGAGTGATAAGCTGAGAATCAAAAGTATTTAAAGGAAACATTTGTGCTTCTGTTGCAGAGAGTGACATTTTGCTGTCATTCTTCTCTAAGTGACACAGTGTAAGAATGACTTGCCTATTCCTTACACTTTATTGGGCATTAAAAGTAGTATGCAAGGCCAGCCAGATAGCTCAGCGGACTAAAGCATGTGCTTAAGCAGATGGAGGCACCAGGGTTCGATTCCCAGGGTGCCGTGCCAGCCCACCCCCGGGGCATCCTGAGAGGGCGACTGAGATGTGGTGGCACATGCTTGTAATCCCAGGACTTACGAGGCTGAAAACAGGAGGGTCACTATGAGTCTGATCCTTTTGTTGAGACCATGTAAACTTTATACTAAATACATAAAAAAATAAAATATTTTTTAAAAATAATATACAAAGAATCTGAAGCAGGGACTGTGTCTATGCTATAAAGAAGTACTATAACCTATTGTATCCGACATCACAGCATTCTGAGTATGAATATCTGGAAACGACATTACAGTGTTTCCAGATGTTCATACTTACGCATTGATCTAGACCTAAGGGCCCGCTGGCGTGAGCTCGTCCCCATGTACTGTGCAGGAGCTCTGTGGTTCAATGCCCAGGGGGAGTCAGACAGCTCAGGTGTCAGGCAGAAATGGGAGCACCCCAGTTCCATGACTGTTCCTCAGCCATGAACAAAAGCAGCGGCTCAGACTGTGCTGGTAAGCTAGGGCACAAAAAATTAAAATTTCAGTGCAAATCACTTAGCAGTTAAAACTGTGGTCACTGTCACATTTGATGGCCAAAGGCCACACCTACAAGCACACAATCACTCTATGCAAGAGAAGCCTAATGCCTTCTCAGTATCTCCAGTTTCCATTCTCGTGTGGGTACCAGGACCCCAAAACATTGTGGGGTGGGTGACAGGATCTAGGAATTGAACTCAGACCCTTGTGCTTGCCAGGGAAACACTTATTCTACTGAGCCATCTCCCCACTGCCTCCCACCCCTGTTTATATGTTAAGAGACAGGGAATTGTTATTTTTTCTGGTTTGCCCTGAACACCTGTGCTCAAGGGCTTCTACTTCTTCAGACTCCTAAGTAGCTGGATATAAAATGGACTGCTACTGCACCCAGCATCCTTTTTCTTGAGCAATAGCGGAGGTCCACTGGCCTCAGACGTTGGCTGGGTTTCCTCTGGTGCATTCCTAAGTACACCTTTGGTCTGAGCCACCTGGGTTTTCATTATCTCTCTATTAAATAAACACTCCCACCAGGCTGCTTAAACATTCTCTGGCCTTCTTCTCTAAGTGTCCCTATAGTCGCAAGTACTCATGTCTGTAAAAGACAAAACTTCAGCTTTTGGTTCTGTATCTACCTCAGGGACTGTGTGCGTAGCCACTTCTCAAGCTATTAGACACTGAAAATAGTTACATATAAGTTATCCAAAACCAGGGCACAGGGCAGGGGGCCTGTGCTGTAGCTCAATGGCACAGCACCTACCTGGCAAGCATGAGTCCTGAGATGAGTTCACACTGGAACCCCTAAACACACATGAAAAAAGCGATAGTAAGTGGTCCTGTTTGTAGATCCCTTTCTCTCTGTCTCAGTCTGTTAGCAAGAAGCCCCATGCTGAGACAGTGAGAAACCAACCACTTACATCCTTTGTCCTTGCTCTGTTCCCATTAAGAAAGGATTCAGGCAAGACACAGAAGCCATAAAGAAACACACTTCTTTTATTAAAAGTAGATAAAACAAGAATCACAATGTCCCACAAAGGCATCTGAAGGGAGGACAAGTTCCTGTATATTTGCTTGTATACAAAGGTTAATCCTGGTGCTTATAGAACTAAGGGTGTTCTGATACTTGTCAACATTTTTACTTCAACTATACTTTGAAGGACTTCTACAGAATATTTTCATTCTTGATGCTATTGTTCTCTTGCTTTTGGCACCCAGGAATAGCAGAAGGAACCTGCACAGTGTATCACCTTAAGATGTCATTGTCCTCTGTGGGACCATCTTAGGTATAAGACCTAAAAATGATTATTAATATACTGTATATCATAATTCTTCTGTGATTAACTAACAATGCATACTAAATGAGACCCACCACCAAGCTCTCAGGCCTACTCTGTTTTTGAACTGGGGATTGAACACAGACCCTTGCACTTGTCAGGGAAGCGCTTATTCTACTGAGCCATCTCCCCAGCCCCAGGCCTACTCTCTATCTGCCTAGCACTTATCTCTAAAGAGTTGGGACCCTAAAAGGTATTGGGGCGCAGAGTCGTTCTGGCTGCTTCAAGCTGAATGTGGGCGTCGAGGGGAAGGATTTAGGGTTCAAACTCTTCCTGACTTTCAAAGTCAGAGTCTGTTTCAGGAGGTCCAAAATACAGGGCTGGCTGAGCGTGGGGCTGAATCCTATTAGGGACATAGGCAGACTCAAAACTGGAAGACATCAACGTTAGAACACATTTCAGTAAGCATGGTAAAAGGAACACAATGATAAAAAGACAGCCAGTAATAGATATTAACCACTTCCATCCAGGTATCTCAAGTAAAAAAGACCACATGCTTCCAGTGAAGTCAGTCGGTCGTGGTCCTGCACGCTCTGCACCTGTGTGCTTGCGGATGTACACGCAGCATTCACCTAGGATGATCGCGCACCTCCCACCTGTGGCAGCTGCCGCAGCGTCATGGGCCATTTGGTGCTGTAGTTCCGCTGTATTCAAAAGTTGAGCTTCAACATTTGACAAAGCCTTCTCTTTGTCTGTATCATTAAGAGCTTTATCAAGATAACGAAGCATGGATTCTACCTGCCAGCCAGCATCGGTCAGGCCCACAGAGTGAGCGGACTGAAAAGACAGACTGCTCTGCTCAAGGAGCGAAGAGAAGTTCATAGGCTCGTCCAGCCTTCTTGCCCAGCGCACTGGCACCCAAGGAAAGCCCAGAGTGCACCTGCCCACCCAGCCAGGAGGCAGCCAGGGCCATAGGTTGGTACCACAGAGCCACTGCGTGTCATTCGGGGCAGCCCAGCGCATATCAGGCCTTGAAGACCAATCAGTATCAGACGAATCGTTTGTTGAAAAAACGATCGTGTGCTGGCACTGCTCGGGGGGAAGCCAGCCCAAGATTTTGGGAGCATAGGGCCAGGCAGAGTGAGAAGACACGCGCTGTTCCCAACAAATTGGAGCTGCCTGGCTAAGGCGCCCCATGCTGGGAGTGAGCCAGAGGTCTTCGTCCCATATTTGGAAATATCCATCTTTGTAGCGGTAACTTTCATCTCTGTTCACCAGGAGGATCCTATGTTTTGGAAGGAAAGACTCAGAATATGTGTCAGTGCTGGAATCATTAGCATTCATTGAGAAGTTTTCCCCATGCCCACGGTGGTCTGATTTAAAATTGACGGGCCACTGAGATATGTCAGAATCAGTGGGCCTACGTAATGGCATAGACTGGGACTGCTTTCCAGGTATGTACCAGTGCAGTCTACTCCAGTCACTGCCCTGCAGTGGTGAGAACCGCCAGTGGAATCCAGAGGTGGGGGAAGGGGGCAGGAGCCCACACACCCAGCCTCCTTCCTTCCTCAATTCCTGGGCATATTGCTTGGCCCAGAAAACAAAGGAATTGTGTTCTTTTTCAGTATGAACACTTTGGGACAAAAAGCCCAGCAGGAGTAAAATGTAAAACATTGTTAGGCGGTCAGGCAAGGGTGGCAACTGAGTTCCTCAGTTTTTCAGGGTGGGCAAGTTAAGTATTCACTTAACTAAAGTGTAGGTGAGTGGCCAGTTCCCACAGGTTCACGCTGCTGGGATGGTGGAATCTGTGGAAGATGTTCTCCCTGCTGATGTTTCTCTCAAGAATGATGCACCCAGCTGGATATCTCTGTGATGTTGATAACTGTTGGAAAAGAAAGAAGTTCAGAGATTTCAAAGAGGAGTTAATTTTGGGCTTTGTGGGTGCTCCCCATATTGTTGAATGAAAGCTAAAGTATGAGAGGTCTTTGAGGCTCTAGGGATGCTTGTGGAAATACCTCTAATCCAAATTCTTCTATTGCCCACTGGAAAACATAACAAAAGTTAATCTTATGGCACCTTAAATTGGATGTCGGTCAGTCTTCACCAACGTCCCTTAACTGGCATGGGGGGAGGGTTGGGGAGCAGAGGCAGAGCTTTTTTTTGTAGTTGGCACTTTATTGGAAAGTTTTTAATTGCATAATTGGCCAAAAGAAGAATTCTATGGTACTGATTTACTCAATTGAATGTGGTAAAAATTCAAGTACATAGTTATCACCCACTTCAAATATTATTTCATTTGTTTTGCCAAATGCAAAATGTACATTATAAAAAAACTACACATTTCACAGGTTTATGTCTTTTAAATTTTTGATTAAATAGGTAACATAGCAAGCTGTTTGGAGGACAGCAAACGGAAGAGCTTCCCTCAGTGGCACACACTCTAGCGCCCCCCACTGCCACTACTGACGTGTGTGTTCTGTTGTAGCCAACAAATGACTCAGAAGGCCTCTCAGGACCTGGTGGACCCCATGCAGCAATGGCGAACCTTCTAGAAACCCAGAGCCCCAACTGACCAAAAACCACTTACTAATCCCAAAGTGCCTAGACTGCAAAGAAACCTGAACACCTAGGTTTTAATATGGAAAGAAAAGCCTTAGTCATTAGAAGCAAAGCATATAGATCTTTTCCTGAAACGGATAACCGGCGGAAATATGCAAGCCATAACTTTGGCAATACAGACCTAGTATCTTATCAAACATCTGTAAGAACAAATTCCTAACACTAATTTCACAAATGATAAAGTGACTAACATATACCAAAATATTATCACAGTATTTGAATTCCTTGGCACTAAATCAGATTTAATCAGCTCTCTATACATAAGCAAAAGCACTCACACAGTGGAATTATCTAAGTAAGCTTAGCAAAACTGATAACAATGTTGCATTTTTTTAAAACAAAGCACTCTTACCCCACAACGTGTCAGAAGAGATGAAAACAAAAATGTGAAAGCCTAGGAATAGATGCCTATAAATACAAACTCAACAGATGAGACACTTTACTGAGTATAAATTATCTTACCTGAAGCACACAGCTTCACCTACTGGAATAACTCCAAATCCGTGGGCTGTAGCCTATCATAAAGAGAAGAAAATGGAGGTTTGTAGTGTTAAGCAGAGAAAGAGCAGGACAGAGAGAAAATTTAGATTGGGCTTGGGTTCTAACCTTACCACTCTCTAGGTTGGCAGTCCAAATCAGCAACAGAAAGGTCTGCCCAGGCACCCCGGGAGGCCCAGGAGCCGGGCCCTCGTACCAGGAGGAAAGAACCACTTGCTTGCTGAGTTCTGGTATCGCTGCACCTTCCTGGAAAGGATTCAGGCAACAGGTAGGAGGGCAGAAACATCAGAGGTATTTATCATGAAGTCAAAAAAGGAGGAGTTACGTCGTCAAGGAGGAGGGCGGTCTCAGCTGCGAAGCCAGCAGTGCTGAGTGCAAGTCAAGCTTTTCTGTGCACAGGGAACAGGATCATTATGTGCTTAGCAACGTTTTTACCTGGAATTTACTTTGGAATTGCAAATGCCTTTCTGTTCCTTATAGATGGTCAGTGTTTCTTTAGGGGATTTGGTTAAGGAGAGAATTTACAGAAGAGAATTTGAAAAAGATAATTTTTTTTGTTTAAACCAGGTCCAGTCCAAAAGCAGGAGGGTCTTAAAAACCTCTCTCTTCCTGATATTGTAGGGCTGTAAGTTATGGGCGCCAGGAATGGAGCACACCTTGTTCTAAAGTTAGACGGCCAGGTGCCCAGGTCTGAGAAAGAATGTGCACAAGGTACAACCCTCAGCTGTCACTGTGCTCTGTGGGGTCACATGCAGTCTGAGACCTAATAAGGGGTTCTGAAGTCTTTCTGTCATGGGCAGCACGTGCTGTCTGGAACCTCCACCCCATCCTTCTGTCTATTGAAATCGAGTTGCCTAACAGATCCATACAGTCAGCTCATTCACATCCAGGAAAGCTAAGCAGGCACACACCCTCCTACTGACCCTTCCTTCTCTATAATCCATCCATCTGCGCATCTGTGGCCTGTGTTCCCAGGGTTACATCTCTGCCATACGTGAACTATAAAGGGGGGTTCTGTTTGCACTTTTCCATAAGGTGACCAGATCAGACCCTGTTCAGCGCACCAATCTGTATAAGTAGCTTCACTAACAAGAACACTTTTTTAAGTAGCTTCACCAATAGCCTCACAATCCCCAGGGAGAATTCCAGTGTGTGGGAGACAGCACAGAGCACCTCTGCCGTGACCACTCAGAATCAGGCTCCAAACTGTTCTGCACCCACATGGTCCTTGCACCAGGTTCCTGAGTCTGATAAGACAAATTCCACTGGCAGCCAACAATTTAAATGTATTAGATCCACTGCAGACAGGGAGCAAGAGATGATGGAAACGTGGTTAGACCTCCATGTGGAAGATCCTGCATCAAGATACAAAGTCTCCTCCTTGGGGGAAAACAGTTCAGCTCCGTTACAAGTTGCTTCCACTCCCTAAGCTCCTATCACAGAACACCAAGCCATGCTGCCCTTCTGCGTTTGGTGGCCTCCGTGTCCACAGTACCATCTAGCATCCAACAAAACTGGGGCTCCGTGACAGGCTGAATTAAAGGTTGAAATGAATTTTCTAATTCATGGTTAGGAAAGGTAAAAGTGGGATTCTCTCTAGACAGACACTAAAATTTTTATCTGTTGCTATTATGTTTCTAGATTTGTACATGATTTTAGTTATGCTCAGAATCCTTTTAAAAAATATAGAGAATATAAAAGGATGGATTGTGTGTTTAATGCCTTGGATTCAGCCCCCACTGTGGCCAAATAAACAAAGTATATTTTGAGGGTAACAAGGAAAAATGGGGGGAAATTGAAGTTCCCTGAACAGTTTATCTGATTCCAGTTACTTAAAACTGGAACGTATTACCAATATTAAAACCTTGGTAGCCACTTTTATATACGCTTGTTCATGTGGGCAGTACATTTGGTGTTTTGTGACTGTGATTTGAAGACAAAGTTATTGATATTTATTAAAGAATGTTTGGGAACATCACCATTACTGTCATGCTGGGAACATTACAGTGAGGTATGGCCAGGTTTTTTTTATGCCTTTCACAACCTTTATTGTTCTACATGTGAAATCTTAGATAACCTTTGCAGGGTCTAATAAATTTACAAATAATACTAAAGTGTCATAGATGCTGCAAATGTTTCTGATTCCTTGTGCCCAAAAGCAGCCATGCTTACTCATTTAGGGTATTTTATATAACATGCTTACTTTCCCAGCATACATTTTTAAAGTTGTTTCCATCAGTCCTTACAATAACATGTTTTCTGGGATTATCTTTTTTTAATTGTTTAAAAGAAAGCTGTTTATGGTGTCCTCATAGACATAAGACATATTCTCATCAAAGTTGAAATTGTTTTTCTTAAAAATAAGTATTTTTCTGCCATCTGATTCCTAAATAGTCCCGGAAGTTGTGCCTGTCATCTGTTAAATCTATTTTAATGCGCTTCACCAAACACGAGCACCTTCAGTTCCTCCGCAGCCCCCGTACAGTCTCTCAAGGGGCAGAAAAGCATTTGGGGCCTTCCAGAAAGTGGGGGAATTGTGCCACTGCCTTGCAGAATGCCGGTCTCTCGAGATGCTGAGACCCTCCATGAGGGACAACAGTGGCCTGGCTTTGAGTGCATTTTTTAATCCAAGCTCAGAATGGAAGAGGCCCCTCTACCATTCTTTCTTGCTTGCTCAGAGGTCTCTTGCATCTCCAGTAGATCTCTGACAATGGTCACCTGGATTCCTTCATGGAAAGAAGAGACAGCTTTTATCTAGCCATCTCGCTTGCTCTTAAAGTGTTGATCAGATATGGCTGGGAGTGAGGTAGAAATGAATTCACAATGAGAGGACCTGGAGAAACCATACATCCTGAAAGGATAGATAGAGCTCTACCCTGAGGGACAAGGTCCGGATTTCAAATGAGAAAAATCTTTGATGGTCCTTTTACAAATGCAAATAAAATGTCATTTCTGAATGCTTTGTTCAAGTTCTTTCAAGGTTTGCAGTAAGACTCATGTTTGTACCGTAAACATTTGAGTATTGAAGGGACCTTTTTTTTACCTTGTAGGGTAAACCGTCTAAATGCTAAGCAGTTACTTTCCTTTGCAAGATTCACTGTAGTTAATCTTTGCAATCTGAAAAGAAGGGGAAGCTACAGAACACTGGGGGAAGATTTGAATTTTTTCTTTTAGTTTTCACAAAGAGGCTCCATGCTAGCAGTGCATGATTCTGAGCATAGGTCATCTGGGCTGATGAGCCCAACTCATGCATGATTTAAATGGCAGGCTGTGTGGTCCTGTAGCCCTGGTAAACACTTATGAAAGTGTGGAGTCAGTTCCTGCGATACCCATGAGCACTAGGGTAACACATGCAACGATGCTCCTGGTGTGTTTCAGGGGTGAGCTCAGCCTTGCCCCGGAATACAGCAAGAAGCTGTTGCACACCATTAGGATTTGGCATCACAGGTGGTTAGGGAAGACAGGACTCCTGTGGGGCTCATAGTCTCGGGGAGTGAGGTACACCCAAGGACTGAGAAAGGACACACTTTGTGTATGTGTCTGTACTGGGTCCACTTTCTAGTCGCATTTTATTCTAACCTTCAATAATCCTGTTACCTACTGATGAGCTTAGGATGTATGGGCTCAGGAGCAAACTACCAACATCACTGTAGAGTGATAGAATATTTAAGCCTTAGCTATTTTTTCTTCAAAATATCCTCTTTGTAATTAGGCTATGTTGGTAGTACATGATAGGTATAGACAGATCAGAAAATTGGTAAATGTAATAAAATATTTTGCTCATTTTCAAATCCCATTTTGCTGTCTTCTGCTCCAAAACTTTACACACACACACACACACACACACACACATATTTGCTTATGTCCAACCAATTTATATATATATATATATACATATATATATATTTAAAAGAAGTATTTTTAAATTTTGCTATCATTCCCTTTAGAATCCTGTTAGTTCCATTTACTTTTAGTTTAAGTTAACTTTTAGCTGATATGTAAATCATTAAAATATTCATATTATTGTATAATAGAAATGAGATTTGCAGTTGAAGAGCAAGGTTGGGCTTAGCCTTAAAGCACAAGTTGGACTTTAGAGACAAGGATCAGCGGAGGAGATCTGTGGAGGAGAAATCCCAGGATGTCGCCACAGGTAGTGGCAGATCCCTCCTAAACTGACAGAACCAGATTCTTGGGGAAGTGTCCTGCTGAGAAAGGTAAGGTGCAGTGTTCCGTTCTCAGTGACAAATAGGAGGGAGCTCTACAGTCTGATCCCCACACAAGGGGACAGGGGAGAACAAAAGATATGGGGGCTCTTTCTAGAATTGGATTGTATAAGTACACAGTGGTCCTACAAGACACATTTTGCTTTAGCTGCATCAAGTTCTAACTTTGACCTGAGCTAAAAGGACAGAAGAAACTTGAGCTGGACTTGGTCTGTCGGAGACATCACTCACGTCAACTATGATAAAGTATCTTTTATGGGATGAGTATATTCCATCTCATTTAAGAAGTCATGCCCGATCCTTTATCAAGAAATTCTTTTCCTAAATTACATTCTGCATGTCATACTATATTGTATTTGTTTTCAGGTACAAAACCCATGTGGAATTCATTTTTGGGACAGGTGAGGTTACATATACATTTGATACCTCCTTTTAGATTTTACAGACTATTGGAAAAAAAAAACCCTCCCCTATGCGCAGGTCAAGATTCGATAACACTTCTTTTTTAATCATTAGTTTCTCTACTTTGTTCAAGTCTTCTGTCATTTAATTAATATGACTCCAATTAACAAAAAAATAGTCTCCATACAACACTGGGTGTTGAGGCAAGTCACAGGTATAGGCTGCTCTATTCTCAAGAACACAGTCCCCAAGGCAAGCCATGTGGATAATCCATGAGTCAAGAGGTTCTGGGTGACATTCTACCTCTGCAGTGTAGAGATAAATGTGCTGCAGATGTCAGGACTCTTCCTGCTTCTCCTTCTCTGTGTTCTTTCCTCTTCCCTTCCCATCAAGACAAAAGTCTTAGGGCCAGGGAGATGGCTCAGTAGAATAAAGTGCTTCCTGGGTAAGTGCAAGGGCCTGAGTTCAATCCCTGGTTCTGCAAAAAAAAAAAAAAAAAAAAAAAAAGACAAAAGTCTCCATCTGGCCTCAGTTTTCTTTTTAAAAATTCTCTATAGAAACCATTTACTTATCTGATGTAATTATCTAAAACAGAGAAAGAAGGGTGAAGAGCAGCGTGCCTCACTTGTGGTCTGAACTGCAGCTTGTGAACAAAAGAGCGCTGCCTTAGCCTGACGTCTCTCATGGCCTTGAGAAACTTAGTCAAGCCAGCCCAAGGAGCTCGCAGCTGTGGGTATTAGCACGTTCCCCGTGGATTTTATTACAGGCCTGCAGTCATCATTTATACCTCCCTGTAGTCTAGGCCCTGATGCCTCTGACCACCAGAAGTGGCAGGAACTTGTAGACCCAACCCTGAGTACCTCCTGCTCAAGAGCAGACACCAGGGAGGAAGCCAGCTCCTCTGGCCTCGCGTGCCACAGCTGCTGAGTACCCAGCCTCCCTGTGGACTCCCTGGGCCAAGAGCAGCTGCTCCCTTCCCTCCTCCAAATCCTACAGATTGCAAGTCTTTTGCGTCAGAATGTGTTTCTGCAGCAACCTGTCATCCTTGTGCCATGCCTGGCAATATTTGTTCTTAATTTATATAATTTGTTATTTGCAAAGCTATTCAATCTACATGTATTTTTCTCTTTCTTCTGGTTATCTTCCTTTCTTCTATATTTTTGACCAATATTATTTAAAACAAAATTCTTTTTTGTGCTGTTTATTCAGGCCACTGATCTCTTTCTTTTCTTTTTTGATTTTTTTTATCTCTTTCTTAGAGTGCATCCACAATCATTTTTCCAAAGAATGTCTTCAACTGTTTTCACACTTTGATGCCTTAATAATGGAATTGGAAAATCGCTTCCAAGAAAATCAGTTACTCTGTATTCTTTGTTTTACTGATATTCAGAAATTTTCCCCCATTTAACTCTGATTGAAAAGTAGAAATTGATGGATTTTCTCTGGAACTAAGGAAAAATTTATTCCATCTCATGATAAAGGAAGCTATGAATATCATTCTTACTGGGCTTCGTTCATTCTAGTTGGGAAAAGTTCAGCAAAACATTATTTGTGTTGACAGAACATTGAGGTTTTCATTGATTACATTGATGAGTCACTCTGATAAACTATTTTTTATTTCCTTCTTGACAAAACCTACAGACACTGGCTGTAGTACATGATTATTCCACATTTTTAGGGGGGGTAAATGTCTGCATAATATTTCCTTCTTGTGTATCATGGTGCAACCATAGATTATTTTCTCAATCTTTGATGTATAACCACTAATGTTACTTGTGTTTCTAATATAAAAATCTAACTCAATGGAGCTGGGGAGTTAGCTCAGTAGAATAAGTGCTTGCCTGGCAAGTGGAAGGGCCTGAGTTCAATCCCTGGTTCCACTGGAAAAAAAATCTAACTCAAAATACAGCTCTTAGGAATACTATGTTTTCTAACGTCTAGGAAGGAAATTGCACTTGGTATTTTTTTATTACCGTGCACCAAAATTTTACTGAAATGTTTTCATGCTTGTGTGATTTTAGCTTTTTATATCTTTTGACTTATTCGGTAATTTACCTACATTCCGATTATTCAGCAGATCTCTTGCTGTCCATTGTCTTAGGCTCAACCTTTGAGACTGTGGACCTGTGTTCTGTATGAGCACGCACTGGGTGTCCTGACCACCAAAGAGGGCATATTCCTCAGCTTGGGTTGAGTAGAGAATTTCTCTCACAAAAACACTAAGAGATTCAAAACCATACAGATGGGAAAAAAAGAGGGCTCTAAACGGACAAGGATTTGCTTGGGCTGTGCTGTAGGTGGCACTTCTGCTTGTGTGGCTGTGCTGAGAAGGAAGGTTCCCACAGGGTGAGTTTCTAAGATTCAAGATCACGGTTCTCCATGCAGATGAGGAAATGCTTGAAGTCCTGGTTTATTTCTTTGTTTGTTGAAGACAGCAGCCACTGTGAAGTAGTGGCCGTGACATGGATCACAGATGACCATCATGTTCTTGGTGTCAAAGACCTGCTGGGTGAGCTTGGGCATGGTCAGGGTGCGGCACTGCTGGCTGCCATGGCTGGTGAGAGAAGCGAAGTCAGGCATGAGGATGTGCAGGCATGGGAAGTCGCCGTGTTCACAGCCAGCTTGCGCAGGTCAGCATTGAGCTGGCCAGGAAAGCGGGGGCAGGTAGTGATATCGCTCATGGTGGCTGAGACCAGGTGGTTGAGGTGCCCATAGGTGGGCGTGGTCAGCTTGAGGGTGTGGAAGCAGATGTCATACAGGGCCTCCTTGTCGATGCAGTAGGTCTCATCCTTGTTCTTCACCAGCTGATGGGCAGAGAGGGTGGCATTGTAGGGCTCAACCATGGTGTCGAATAATTGAAGCAAGGGCACTATGCTGAAGGTGTTCATGATGTAGTTGGGGTACTCCTCTTCGATCTTGCTGATGAGCAGTGTGCCCTTGCCAGAGCCTGTGCCCCCGCCCAGCGAGTGGGTCAGCTGGAAGCCCTGCAGGTAGTCACAGCTCTCAGCCTCTTTCCGCACCGTGTCCAGGACAGAGTCCACCAGCTTGGCCTGCTCTGTGTAGTGGCACTTGGCCCAGTTGTTACCTGACCCTGACTGACCAAAAACAAAATTTTCTGGTGTGAAGATCTGGCCAAAAGGACCAGATCAAACAGTGTCCATGGTACCAGGTTCCAGATCCACCAAAATAGTGTGAGGAACGTATTTGCCACTTGAGGCTTCATTGTAGCACATGGATATGCGGTCCAGCTGCAGGTCACTGTCCCTGTGGTAGGTGCTGGGGGGGTCGATGCTGTGCTCACTGCTGATCACCCATCTGGCTGCCACATTGACAGGCCTGGATGTGCACGATTTCCCTCATTGTCAAAATTAACTTGATTTGCTCACCTACAGGAATGTACAGGACAAGAAAATATGTAGGCTTTTTTCCTTTGCTGGTCACGGTTGGAAGGATGGAACGCGCCCCCCCCCCCAGGCTGCACCAGCTAGATCTGAGTGCGATGGCGGGAAAATTCTGAGAGCTGGTGTTTTGAAAGGAGCAGTTAAGGTTTATTTTTTTTCCTAAAGACTACAGACCTCAGTGGCTTCCAAAGTTTATCCTGAGAATTTCAGAATCATATTGTCTAAAAATTATCTCTCATAATTATGTGATTAATATATTATGTCATGGTATATGTCAAATTAATTTTACTACATGCAAACTATATGTGCTATGGTATTTATTGAGTGGAAAAAGGCAGACTCAATCTCAGATTATATGAAGAATAGAGCTTTCTATAGAAACCATTAAAGGAGATAAACCATAATTTTTTCATTTAACACTACCTGGTTTTGCTCTTTTTTATTTTTAAAGAATACACAATAATGATAGGAAAAAACTGCATTCGATACAATACATAATTTCACTAAACAAAGTAATAGTTGCTTATTACATGATATCTTCAAATTAGTTGCAAAGGCTACCAGATATTAAAATGCAAGATTCATTTAAACAAAAAACAAAAAATAGCAAAAAAAAATTGTAAGAAATTCAAAAGAGAAAGACAAAAATAGAAACAAAAAAAAATTTAAACATTAACTGCTCCTTTCAAAAGACCAGCAGAAATTGGCAGTACACTTATCCAAACTATTTTGCTTATGTACCTAAATATACCTTTTCCCTTCCTTAATTTGTTATTTTCCTTATCGAGCAAATGTTACCTGAATAATCACAGAAACACAATATGTTTCCAGCTTGTGGGTTGAACCTACTAACGCATGTCCTGTCCCTCATCTCTAATGGGAAGCTGGTTACCCAGAAACTGAATGCAGGCTGAGAATGGGGAGGGGGGGGTTGCAGTAAGGTACATGATAAGAGCTTTGAAAGATGTTTTCAGTCGAATGGCTTTTCTGTCCAAAGACTTGGGATTTTCCTGCCTGGCTAGTCCATCTTCATCTGATTAATGTATTATATCACGGCATAGATACTGCATATATGGTTAGTTTTATTCTCTGTACAAACTACATGGGCTGTCGTATTGATCGAGTGGAAAAATGCAAAAGCAATCACAAATTATAAGAAAACTAAAATTTTTCTGGAGAAACAGTTAGAGGAGATAAACCTTTCTTATTTCTTGTTCATTTAACAATGGCTGTTTTTGCTCTTTTAAAAATAAGTGTTTATGCCTCAGTTTTAAAACTCAGACCTGTGAAAATTATAAACACACAGCGCCATCAAATTTTCAGGAAGAAATATAGTAAAAGTTATAAGACCAAAAATTCAAAAATTGGATGGGGATGCATACTGCTTGCTCTTGCAGCAACAAAACTTTGATTTATTTCATTTTTGGTGAGCTCACTGCCCGAATGTCAACCACCAAATCATAGAAATACAGGTTTTATTCCAATGTGTGTGGTTAAATGTGCAAACACAAATCCTTTCCCCCATCTCTAATGGGAAGTCTTTCACCCAGAAACTAGATGGAAGGTGAACAGTGGGGGGAGGGTTGTACTAAGGAACAAGTGGAAGACACTAAAAAACTCTGTCACTCAAATCACTTTTCTGTCTATCTACTTGGGCTTTCACTGGTTGGCTGCTCCTATACTTCCTGTGTGACCCAAGTCTTAGTGGAATGATAAAGTACATGGTATCTCTCACACTAGTGGCTGGCATGAGTCTTCATTTATGTTCTGGACACTTAACATGGGAAATGGCTTTATGGATTTAGGCCACCTTTGTATCCAAAATTTCTGTTCTATCTTTTCAGCATATTGTATTCCTAAAGACTTAACCTAAATTTTTGACGGTAGATTATTCATTGAATATTTTTCAACAAAGATATTGGCCAACTTGATAACTGTATGAAATAGCCCTGTAAGAGTGTGCCTTTAGTTAACCATGCCAGAGTCAGTAGCTCCTCATTTCACTGGGGAGTCAACTTTTGCCCCGTTAAGGAGGAACTCACTTCGTGGTTGTGTTTTCCGTGCTGTGCTTTTATGTTCTGGAAAGTACTCAGCTCTCAGCATTCACTTAGAAGTCCAGTTTTTTGTTTTGTTTTGTTTTTGCAGAACCGGGGATTGAACTCAGGCCCTTGTGCTTGCCAG
>NDGN011513258.1:354-27692 GCA_002564285.1 Tympanoctomys barrerae
TCTGTGGCCCCATAATCTCTTTGATCAGAAAATTTGGGACATCACTGAGTTACAGGATGTTACGGTATAGGTTCTCTTATGTCCTGAATCCTCACTGACCTTGAAGGGCTAGGGTCAAAATGTTGGACAGTCCTTACAGCCCTTCTTTTTCTCTAATTTTTTGTTCTGCAAACTTAAGCTGTTAACCTGGAGGGCATGTATGTCTTGAGCTTTTCACACCATTATTGAAGAAGATACCCAGTGACCATTGTATGGCAGAAGCAGAGAAGAACCAAAACAGGCAGGGTCCCCTTGGTCTTGTCCCTTTGGTGCCCTCTAATAAGGCCTAACATTGTGTCTTTTGACAAAAGAGAAAATTCATAAGGCCCAGTTCCAGAATCTCAAAGCTGAGCGAAGCATACTGAGATGCTCCTCAGTTTATGTGGGGCTAACTGCCTGGTAAATCTATCAAAAGTAAAAGCTACCCTAAGTTAAAGATACAGTTAACCACGTAACCTGCCTGAGCATCGCAGCCTAACAACTCAGTGGACTGAGAGTGATGATTAACGCTCACAACTGTGGCTGGCTGG
The DNA here is from genome assembly GCA_002564285.1 of Tympanoctomys barrerae. Lineage (NCBI taxonomy): Eukaryota > Metazoa > Chordata > Mammalia > Rodentia > Octodontidae > Tympanoctomys > Tympanoctomys barrerae. Next base: position 924 of record NDGN011513258.1, read on the forward strand.
AAGCTGCGGCAAGTGGTCCATGCCTAGCTTCACAAGAAAGTGTCATTCTGCCAACTCTTACCCTGGAGAGGATCAAGACCCAGAAGTCAAAGTACGGTTTCCTCTCAATGTGTATAACTTTCACATCATCATAAAGATGAAAAATCACAGGTCAAACTAATGCAAGTCAGGACCATTTATCTGTATTTGGAATCCAGAAGCAATAGCTGGTAAGCAATAGCTGGCACAGTAACTACAACTACATAATTTATTGTCTAAATAAAAGAAGATAAGGGACAGATATTGATATTTACAGTAAGCCAATAGCTATCCACTAACACTTTGCTGTCTTGGAAGAAACTAGAGATGTAGACTCTCCGTGTAGAAGCAGAGTACAGAGGACTCGATAGGCCCCGGATTTGGGAAAAGGGAAAATCAGTGAAGCATCCTGTTGGCGCAGGGAAAAGTGTAAGCAGGGGGCTGGGTGCTGGCGGAGTGGGCAAGGCAAGCCCCAAATGTGGCATGGGAGAGAAGTGATGCGAGAGGAAGCGGTGGTGGATTTTGAGTAGGACATCTGCATGAAAAGCTTAATTTACTGCTTTCATAACTAATCCCACTGTATACATGGCTATGCATTCACCTTTGTACATTTTCCATCCTCAGGACCTGAAGTACCTTCCCTGAGCTGCGTAACATATGGAGGCTCACTGCTTCCTGCAGGCAGCTGAGCAGTTGGAAAAATATGTTTGCTTGCTTCTTTCAAGAACTTAGTGGCGAATTTGTTCCCTGAAAATCTTTGGATTTGATTGTGTTTTATTTTTAGACAATTTATATGTCTAAGTGAGAGAAAATAGAGAGAGTTGAGAATTTGTTTGCTATAATATGGGATATGACTCATACCAAAAAGTATATGCAGGGCATTTTCCAGTGGTTGTATATATGCATATCTGTATGTGTACATAAGTAGAAATGTGTATATATTTATGTGTGTTTGTATCTATCTGTCTATCTATCTATCTATCTATCTATCTATCTATCTATCCATCTATCTATCTATGTATGATTGAAATCTTCTTAGCCCACATTCTAGAAATGTACAGCACAAAGACTGGAGCTGGTATTTTTTTCTCTAACCTCTTTGAAAAAGACCGTTACTGCACAGATGATGGCGAAATAGAGGCCCAGAAATGGGAAGGGGTTCATTCAAGTCACTGGCTACTTGGTGGTGGAAACAGCTTTCTGCTTCTTGGGCCAACATCACATTGTGTTTTCCTAGGAATTCTTGTTTCTTCCTAAGCCCAGGGAGGAAGGCTTATCAGGAGATCATCATGTGTCTCTGGACATTTGCTTCCTAGACAAAGGGGTGCTGTATGAAATTGCTAGGCTTCTGGGCACTGACTCAACAGCCTAATCTTCCCTTCTTTCCTCAATGCTCTCTGTTAGTCTATTTCTACTACTTTCCCTTCTTGCCCATCCCCCCGTACCTCTCAGGCTTCTCCCTGCTTCTTGGAAAGTTCATAGACTGCAGGACGGTGCCCGAGTTCCTGTGGGAGGCAGAGGTCATTCTCCAGACACCAACAGTCCCCTGTCTTGCTCACTCCTCTCGCCTCATGCCCCTACACCATTCCCCCACTTTACATGGTATCTCGAGAGTCTGCTCCCTCCCTAGGCTCCCTAGTTGAATACACTGACATCTGCTAAACCATCTCTGAATTTCTGTGCAACCTACACATTCTAGATAATAAATGAAAAGTATTTTTGAAAAAATGAGAAATGAACAACCCTCAAAAGTTTACTTTAGATTGATTTATTGGTTGACCTCGCTGTACCTTTCTAACAAAATTGCTATTAAAAACAGGCCCATCTATTCCAATTCACCATATGTGACCCCATTAAATTCATGGCTAGCTTTCCATTGTATGGAACTCTATAGAGATTTGCTGCCCTATTTCTAGTATTTAACTTCCCTAGTTAAAACCAGTGCCTTTAATGGAACTGAACAGAAGAAAAACATTGTTAAAAATCTCTATTTCATAAATTATTATAAAATGTTTGAAAATAATTTTATCAAAATCAACATTGTAAATACCTGCAAAATACCAGTATCTCTGCTTGTCCCCACCAAGTCCCTAATTTTGGGGTACAGAAAAGGTTGCAATAAGTTAATTAAATTTGTTATTTACTTAGCATTTTATCATTGCTTCCTATCAACAGTCAATATTTCCTTTACTAAATGATAAGCAAAATATTTATAGAAATATTGGGGCTAGGTAGCCATTCCCAGTTTTTAAAGTCTACCTTTTCAAACAGGTTCAGGAAAGCTTGCAAAGTAACTCAATTCATAGAAATTTTGAAAAGACACACTAATGTTCAAAGAAAACACTATGGCTTGGACTAATATTGGTGTGATTGTGTTAGGAAATCTCAGTTTGCAAAAGGTCTGCAGGGCACAAAATTACAAAGTGCATCCTGTAAACAAAGCAAAAAATTTTGAAAAGAGCTTCATCACTATTTCCTTTTGCCTGATTTAAAAATAGGTGAAAAGTAAGAGAATTGGGGAAAAACTTTCTTCCCACACCCTGACTGGCTAATTCAGACCAACTGGGAAAAATCACATGATGGACAACACATCAAAAATCCAGGCTAAAAATCTGCCAGATCTATGAATAGCAGAGATGGGAACCAGCCCAAGGCTTCTGTGTAGAGGGGTGACAGATAAAAATAGTGCCCTAAATTTTTCAAAGGTGATTTGAAACCTCCCAAGTATAGATGACCTTGCTACTGAAAATAAGATGACAAGGGCAAAGTTGAAATTGTGGCCCCTCCCTGAGATCTATAGACTGAAACTCATGTTCAGGAAAGAAGAGCTTTTTCTCTTCCTCAGCAAGTAGCACAGTGCACTTCTCTCTTTGTCGAATTCTTAACATGTTTATCATTTCCTCTGTTCCTTTCAAGAAAGGAAAGCAGCAGCTCGGGATCCCATAGCTTTAAAACATCCTATTTTCTATTCCCTCCTGCGATTGAAAGCAATGTCCTAAAGACAAGATGTAGGCTCAGCATCAAGATAAATTAATAACGCACACATCATGCTCTGTTCCATTTTTGTTGTTGGACATTCTTCATTGTGCCTCCGAATCGCCCTATGCTTGCTGTCAGTGGAGGTGTGACTTACAGCTGCTTAAACAGAAAAGTTTTCAAAACTTGCTGTTTTCTACATCCACTATATATGAAGATCAAGTCTGTGACATTTTTATTATTTTATGTTTGAAAAGGGAAGAAAGAATGCAGAGCAAAGGAAGGTGTTTTCCTATGTCCATTTCTAAAGTTCGGTGCATCTCTTTGGTGTCCTGCTCTTGATTAAAATATTTTCAGATGTCTGCAAGACTCTCTAAGCTGGATGGGGAGAGTTTGGTGACAGTGTGGAGCACCATTAGGGAGATTTCTTTTGGTGACAGACAGATGTAAATGTATCCATCTAATTCTGTCCTCTTAGGTCTCTGTCTACAGATGGATGTTAATAATTAGCAGTTGCATCTCCTCCCTTTTTATCAAATTGGATTCACCATAAATTCATCATTTCTTTTTATTTTCTTAAAGTAGCAGCAGCCTTGACAGCCTCCCTTTGTTCTTGTGTTTATAAATAATTTATTACACTGAAATATCTTTTCTTAGTCTTAAAACATAAACTAGTGGAATAGCACAACATACTGGCCCAAACTACCTTTCACTTGAGGATAAAGAAAACCTCTGGGTAGGAGAGAGGTATAGAGCTTCGTTCTTAACAAAGAGAAACAAAATCACATGGAAAACAAATTCTTTTCAACCCAAAGGTCATTTTTTAATTGGAACTCTGTTCTTCCCTTCCAGATTCTTGAATTAGGGAGTTCTAGGCAGCATGAGCAAATGCTTTAGTGATTGCTTTTGCAAATAGTATACCTTATTCAAATCCCTAAATGCACAATGTGTTTCATTGAGTTACGCAGAAAAGAGACTATTATTCAATTAAAACATACACAGATGCTAAAAACATATCATGGTACATTTATTCAACAACTATGCTTATAACGCATGCACAATCTTTAAATACCAAATTACAGGGATTTGGTCCAAATTAGCAATAAAATACAATGTGTTTGCCCTCTACTGGGTAGTAATGACTGTGTAGTTTTTCTTTTGTACCCAGTGGCCTTGTAGGCAGCTTCATAACTGTTTTATTTACTCACTAACAGCATTATAAACAAATATGGCTGGGATTTTTGCTAATGAAGGTTAGTGGCACGATGTAGAATCGGTTTTTCTAAGCTCAGGTCTTTTATGGAGGTAGTTTACAAAGTTTTCTTATATTGCTCCAGGCTTGCACATCACATCATAGGAGATAGCTTATAAGTCATCATTTGATATCCTGGAAATATATTCAGGTGGTAGATAAATAACCCGCCTAACAATGCTAATGCAGAATGTCTGGCATGTAATTTAGATAGGAATCAGAACACCTCCTTACATCAGCTGTTAAGATTTTGCACTGAAGCAGAAATAACGTCTTATCTTCCATCTGGAAATGGGACGTAGAATGGTGACATAGGTTATTTGCAGAGTTACTGCAAAACAAGTGCAGTAACAGAGGAAGTAAAAGCAACTCCCCGGATTACTGCTGCAATATAATGCCAGATAAATAATCGTGCTGAGGCAAATACATTGGGAGATTCCTTATTTTAGAGAGCACCCATGCAGCTGTCATTTTTGTTGGGGTGGAGCTCTCCTTTCCATGTTGATTTCAGATGCGTGTCTCCAAGGCTTAGCATGGCCTGCAGAGCCACAAAGTGTGCAGAGAACCTCGCGCTATTTCCACTTCTCAGGGAGGAAGGGCAGGTGCTGTGCCCACCAAGGCAGAGGAGGCTCTGCTCAGTCCAGTAAGATGAGCAGACCTTTAGATTTAAACTGATTGAGTGAAGACACTGTGTTAGACTGGGGGAGGTGTTTGGCTGGCATTTCAGGTCAGGTCCTCTTTCACAGTTCCAATTGTCCTTTTCTTGGCAAATGATTTATTTTTCTCTTTAAAATGGGGTGGGCTTAATATCCTGACTTGGGGCGTTGGAATGTTTTCTACCCAGGAACAGCAGCCAACATTATTGGTTGAAGTGATTCAGGCATAAAACATTAAAGATAGCTTTTCCCTCTCTTTTCCGAAGTACTGGGGGACAAAATAATTACTGGCTTGCACCACAGCCCAACAATTAAGAAGAAATGAAATCCTCTCTTTGGCTTAAAACCGTTTCTCTATAAGTGCTGCGGCTCCATCCCCTCCTCCTGGCCCACCCACAGGATATTTCTCCAAGCTCTGGTGTCTTTGGGGAGCACGAATGCAGAGGTAGAACTCAGACAAAGACATTTTTTATTCAGAAGCTAGATGGTGAAATGCCATAGTATTTACATGATTGCTGTTGTGCCAGGGGAGATTGCCTCCACTAACTTGACGGAGTATGCAAAGGAGCGGGTGGGAGTCAGGCAAGGCAAGGAAGCAGGGTGAGCTTGGTGCCCACTTTGGAGTAGAGATTGTCTGTGAGAAAACTGTGGTGTTGACCTCAAAACAAGACAGCTTGCGCCATTGAGGGAACCAAATGGAGGAAGAAGAAAATCCTGTATGATTTAGCTAGCACATAATACTCTGTAGTGGGATCAGAGCATTGCTTAAAACTCTGGAATTTTCCTAACGTTTCCTGTTTCACAACACATAGGCCATTATTTTGCCCAAGCTCTTCTTTACCCTCTTGCTAAGTTTATACTTAGTGAAATGGCTGAAGATGTTTCAGTTTGTAGGGCACTTCTTGTCCCCAGCTGCATTAAACTGCTATTATTAATTACCTCCTCTGGCCTAACATTATGTCTTTAAAACACACAGATTATTGGGCTCTCTGCGATTATTGGGAGGCTGTGCCATACACAAAGGCGTTGAGATTAAAACAATAGAAGCTGCTTATTTGCTAGTGGAAGATGTCAGGTGGAGACAAGTACAGTTGGCTGGAACTGACTTGAAGCTCGTCATGAAGAAATGAAAAGGGAGAGGTGATCACAGCCCAGCATTAGCAGCGCGTGAGAGACGCATAGTTCTACATGGCGGCTTCCATCATGCAGTTCCCCTGGAAGAAGGGGGGAAGCGGGTACTGCGTAAATGATGGGTGAATACAGAATCAATTGTCATGTATGACAAGACACTTTCTCTCTTTGTTTAATATATAAATCAGGAGCACTTATGAATTGATATTAATTAAAATAATGTATTTGCTTTCTTTCAACAGTAATGTCAGCCTTGTTAAAAAACGGAATGCTAAATCTTCATTAGACTTTCAATATTAAAAATCTTGCATGAAATATGAATTAGCATTTAACTGGTTGTAAGTTAGAAAAAAGGACAGAAAATGCAATAGGCATGTAGCGCTGTGGACCAAAGCAGGAGCAGTCTTCTCTAAAAAGGGAGTAAGTTGGTGTCCAGAAGCACCCTGATCAGAGAGCGACCCAGCCCTACCTTCTAACAGGAATGGAGTCATGAAATGCTATTGGGTCTGTAGCTTCAAGTTTACACCATAATGCGAGTGTGTGGCAACTTGACAAGGTATCTGAATATGAAAAATTTAGCTTATGAAAGTTATTAGAGTTCTTTCAATGTATATTTGGAGACAAAAGCACATTGTTTTAGAAGCAAACACACACGTTTCTCATTGCTCCATCATCTTTTCCACATTTAGAAAAACTGCAAAGAGCTCAGTGTCATTGCTGCCTATTTAGGTTAGGTTTCAGGAGGCAGGAACTCCTTGCAAGAGAACTTATGAGGAGAATGTTTTCATTCATTTTGCTTATATGGATGGATCTTTGATGTCCTCTGGCCATGTTTCCCTGGTGGCCTGAAATTAGAATAAATATAATTGGAATAGCCAGATTGAGGCCTCATCTTATATCCAAAAGCAGCTCCAACGATCTTATTGGCAATCTTTTGTCTCAAATGAAGGCTGCTCATAAATGCACTTGGTTATGAAGTACACTGTAGCTCTTATAATTACTTGCTACCTGGTTTTATGTTTGGAAAATTTGCTTGCAATTTGGACCACTCTCCTAAGATGGTATGTACATGCACAGTAAAACCACAAGGTGGTGGTATGGTGCTATATATATATATATATATATATATATATATATATATATCTTTTTTTGAGAACAACAAGAAAAGGGGGTTTGTTTAATGAGCTTGCACTCACAAGTCTGCTCATCTAGTGAACTGTGACTTTTCAAATACCAACCTATTAATGTCAAAGGCAATACTGAAGGGAACAGTTCCGTTTGATTTAAAAAATACAGACAATGTGAAGTCCACTATGGCCTAGCATCTATCACCTATGGAGCTCCATTCATGCCTAATGCTTTATTCAAGCTAAGACCTAGTTTTTAGATATCAGATTAATACATATCTACAGCTTTGCACCTTTCTAGTTTGATTTTTTTATCATCAGGGCTCACCGGGGCCATTTTCATTCCCTTAGTATAGCATCTGCAAGCAGGTGGATTAGAGATAACTCTCATTGTGCTTTGTTTTTCTCCCGACACTGTCATTAATCATTCCTTAAGCCACACTTCAACTTCTAGTAATCAGGACTGGCTGCTCCTGAGCCGCACAAGAATTGCCTCTCGCAGTGTAATATGGAATTGGAAGCGAATGGCTGAGGCCAGATGCCGCTTCTGCATTCCCCATCTATCTCATCATTTAGGTATTTATCCATCTCGGGCTTGTATGGAGAGCACCTCTCTCCTTCCCATGAGGGCACAGATTGCAACAGAGGATCAGATTTGTTACCCAGGCTTTGGGCTTTGATTGTCCTCTTATAAGTTCGGGATTAAAGTGAAATTTCCCACAGGGCGATGCAGGATTTGCTAGCATTTAACTGTTTAACCTGGCTGTTTGTGAATGAGAATCCTGTGGTCAACTATCCCATAGAGAATATTAGGGTAAGCCAGGCCTGAATGGTACGCATTCCGGTGTGTTCCTGTAGAGATAGGTGCAGTTGATTCCAATTAACTTCATATCTGTTATCGGGTGTCTCCACTACACAGAAAGCAGTAATATTAAAATAAAATGAAAGTCAAAGCATTCTCTTTTATGAAATATAGATGGGTTTTAAATAAATTCAAATCTGCTCTCTTAAAATTATAATTTCCACTTATTCTTTTTACACTAATTGGAGAATTAATCAGTCTTATACCAGGTTGTTCTTTATTTTGTGTAGTTGTTTTATGTGCTCTAATTTGTTTACCTGTTCTAATCTAATGACAGTTTGGTTCTGTATTCAATGTACCTCTGATTATAACCAAACAGAGGCAGTTATGAATTTATTTATACTTACTATATTCACAATGATAAATATGTATTAAGACTGTCTTAGGTTAAATGTAAAACTTCTACAGATATGATTTTTCTAATTCCTTGTGATTTCTGAAAGAGAAGATTCTTCTGCATTCTTTATTTCTTAAAGCTAAGCAATAGGAAATTGGAGGAATGACTATTCAAAAATTAAGTATATATTATTGTCTTTTTTTTGGTTGTTTGATTTGCATCTACATAAAGGAAGGATTTGAACGAAGACAAAATTATTCTGTTACCTGGTATTGAGGGAACTTTATACCTTGCCCTGTAGCTATTCTATTCAGTGTGACTTTTTGAATACCTAAAGATAGTGTCATTTGATGTGCTTCATCAAAATAAACAGAACAATGAGGCAACAGAAATATACAATGTAACAAGGCATTTTATGCTTAAGCTTATGGTGAAACCCTCTCTTGCAAGAGATTCCATCAAATCATTACACATTTTATTCTCCAAATCCTCCATTACAATTTCTCAAACATAACCTTGTGATGCAAAAAAGTTGAAATGTGTGCTTAAGCAGAACACATGTTCTAATAAACTACAATTAAAAAGGAAACTGTGCTTGAATTTAAAAAGAAACATGGGTCACGCAGATTGAAATATTGAAAAGTAGTCTTAAGTGTGTAGCTGGAAAGCCTCTCACAATGGCAAGGGGCTCATTTTGAAGGAGGCAAGCAGGAGGACGTAGTGAGGCCGTGATGATCTGTGGACTAATTTATTTGTTTTGCTGCCTTGGCGTCAAACACTCTCTTATTAGGGGGCAGCTTTCAGAGCTGCTGTGATGGACGCTGATCTTCGGCCTGGTGGGAGCTTTGCTTGGGGTTAGAAAACAAGAACATGGCAGGGTTGGTACTAAATATCTTTAACCCCATTGACTATGTCCCGCAGAATTAAGTACTAGAGAGATGTGGGGAGAAACACCTCCCGCCCTGTAGTGCAAGAGAAATCTCCAGATTCACATGAGTGATTTTCAGCTGTGCATTATGCTCCTGAAGTAACCTCTTCATTCCCATTGTTTTAGTGTGAAATCATTTCCTCAGGAGATAATTAGAGTTGCTCCATTTATTACATTAAATGATTAGCATGCACTTGAAATGATCCAGTGTATTTTCCTTTATTGCTGATGACTCTTAAATATGGGCCTCCACTCTTAATGGATAAATTAAGGTTGTCTTGGCTCTTTGTGGCTGACTGTGTAACCAAACAAGAGAGACTTTCTTTTCCAAACACAAGCCAGGTGTGTGCTATGGCTGAGGTCTAGGTCTGAAGAGATTCTATTCAGAGAAATATCCCACCTGGTTCAACAAAAGCCTGGTAACAGTGCTTAAAGCTTTTCTCTTCCAACTCCCCTTAATAAAAATACTTTTAGTGACAGTACTTTGTCTGGTATTACTCATCTTATGTGTGGAGTAAGTAAGTTTAACAGAAAGTGACCCTAGATCGCATTTCAGAAATGTGCCTCATTGGAAAGGCATGTGCATTATCTGAGTAGGCAATGTGACCCACAAAGCTGTGGAAAAGGGATATTTGAAGAATTACCAAATATAGATTTCATTTGGATGCAGCGGTGTCCTGCTGTCTTTGAACTTGCCTGGTGGCATAAGTGACAGCCATCTAAACTCCACAGAAAAGTTCCGACCAAGCAGGCTTTAACTCTTAGATAGCTACCGCTGCCTGCATAATCAGAGAGGTGGGCAATAAACTGAGTGTGTCTTGTTAATTTGTATATACAGATTTTCACTAGATGATAATAAATGAAATAACTTAAGCATTAAGTTTGTTAGAAAAACTTAAACCAGTGTCTAGCTATGAAATGTAAACATACAGAGATATGAGGATTAACCAGGAAGAAGATTTCTTTCTTCCACATTTGTTTGGTCATTAGTTTCATTAGTGAGAGGCAGAATTTTGCATAGAAAGAAAAAATGCATTTCAAAGAGCATTGTAGAAAAATTTCCTACAAAGTTCAAATAATTTCACATATTTTGATGCATTTTTTTTTCTACCTAGAAACAATGACTTGAAACTCTTGGTGATTCTGTTTATTGACTTATGTATTTATTGGGTTCAAGTGGCATTGTCACATTCAAGAAAACAGATGCTGCCGGAAGTTTAGGGTTCACAGCAGCAACTGAAGAACTAGAAAGGGAGGATAAAGAAAAGAAGATTATGGGCCGGTGGAAATGAAGCCCAAACTGGGCACTTCTGAGTGTGGCAGCAGCTTTCCGCTTGAACGGGAAAGGCTGTGCAGCTTCCCACCCTCTGATTTCCACATACAGTTTATGAGGAATGAGCACTAGAATCAGGTATTTCCTCAGCAAGTGAGAAGAGCAATTTAATGTTTCTCTCATGGAATGTACTTACTACTTCTCTCTCATAACTCGAATCCCCAGAATGACCACACAAATTCTCTGTAAAACAGAGCTTGCATTTCACCACTGTCGGGCCGCATCAAAAGCACCACGGAGAAGTTCTTTGTGTCAGAAATGAAGTTCTGTGGTCTTCACAAGAGCATCTGTCAGTGCTTAGTTGAAGGTGACTTTATGTTTTAGACCAAAAAACAACAACAGTGACAACCACAAAAGACTTTTTGTTATGCTTTTTTTTTTTTTTTTGAGGGCAAACTTGGCTCTGTGAGCAATCTGAGTAACTGCTGACTTTTCAAAAAGTTATTTAAAATGTAATAGATTAGAGATGGCTCTGTTCTGGGTAAGTAACTGAGTAATCTCCAGTAACCTTTCTGTTTTCCTGTTCACTCACATGGATGGAAATTTTCCACGATTTTTATTTTATGTGGGAGCAAAATGCTGCTGGGCTGTGGCAAAGACACACGGGCTTTGGAAAACCCTGGAGACCTCCTGTTTCAGTGCCTTCTCTCCCCGCCGGCCCCTGTGATCCTCCATATTTACTCAGATGATACATGTTATTGCAGGAGAGGAGAGAGATAGTTCCAGATTATCTAAATATTTCTCATGTGAAAAATGACAAGTTCACAGACACTCCAGGGTTTGTCTGGACACGAGCACCCATCACAGCAGGGCCTTCCCTCAGCCCTAGACTCCCTCTTCAGTGCTCCTGTTCAAGACCAGCCATCCAGAGTACAATGGAGAGAGGCCCAGGACCACCTCCAGCCTCCAGCCTCTAATTGCAGTTATTATTTACAAATGAGAAATTAGGAACATTCCAGTATGATTGGATAATATCCTGATTGATGAATATTGCCATTAAATATGATTTTAATTCTAGGCAAAAAAGATACTATTTAAAATACTTTAAGTGGATAATAGTCAAATCATATTACCCTGTAGCTAACCATACCAAAAGGATCTTTGGGAGATGGCAAATTCAATTAATACAAAGGTGTTGGCAGTCTTTTTATGGCAAATCTATCTTAATTTCTTTAAGAACCTCCGAGTTCACTGTCAGTGTGGGGCGCTCTGAATTGGAGGAGACGTGTTATCCTAAAAGAATGCTGTGGTGTTGTGTAGCTCTGACAGGAGGATTCTCAGAGAGAGGATTCCTGCAAGTCTTCATCAGTGTCTTTATCGAAGGACTGAGCCTCTCCCAAGTGACGGAGACAGAGAGGAGGTTTAAATAACACTTCTTTGTATAACTTGGTGAATTTCTTTTTAGTGTGCATCTCTTTTTCAAAAGATGAAGTTATAACAGTAGGAATATTAGTGGCATGGAAGGTTACAATGGCTAAGCACCCTCTCTCTCAAACATTTATCCCATTTAAACAAAACTACCTGATAGAGAGCACTTCCATTATTCACAGGAAATCACACAATATAATGGATTCTAGCGCTCCTTTTGTAATCGCTTATTTAAATACTTGGGGCTGCAATTCAGATTTCTATTTTGCTCAGGCTTCACAGATACTTCAATTGATCACATTTTCTCTTTCTTTATTGTGCTCTAAATCACCTTTGATTTCTTAGAACACTAGGAGTACAAATCAGGTTTGTAGTCATGTAAATGTAGAATTCCTCTCCATACGTATACTTTTTGTAAAACCAAAACTAAATAAAGAAACACAAAAAAACGTTTCAAAGATATTGAACACAGAATCACTGAATACAAAAACAAAAGAAATAATGCTGTTTTACTAATAATTTAGTAAAAATGAAAATGCATACGCTGAAGGAGAATTGTGTGTCTGTATTATTTTGTATTTTGTAACTTTGGTATTTTATACAAATATAGCTTTTTTAAAAGTGGGGGTTTGTTTCTTCTACCAGCTTATTATAATGTTTTACTTTTATGAAGACTACTGGAGACCTTATTTGTTACATCAAATTAAAGATAACTTTAACCCCAAAAGCAAATCCTATAGAAAACATGAGCTTATCCCCAAAAGCAAATCCTATAGAAAACATGAGCTTATCCAAAATAGATAACTTTTAATATCTTGTACTTTAGGCAGTGTTTAAAGTTTAAAGAACAGTAACGCTACCCTTTGTGATTGACACATCAGGGTAGCCTAACTCTTCTTATTCAAACTTTATCCCAGAGTTTCTAGCTTAGGAAAACCTTTATAGCATTTAGTGAACTTTTAGAGAACAGAGACAGAGAGAAAAAAAAACTAAAATAAAATGATAGTAACATAATATATATTAAGTTTATTTCAAAGGTGCTTTTAATTTTGCCTTTATGCAAATAAGAGAAAATCTGCTAAAATTAATTCATAGAAAAAGAGCAATTCAATTACGACAAAGAAGGTGACATGAGCTGCTGAAGTGAAAGGAATTCAGACTCTGGGCTTGGAACATTTTGCTTTTTTATCTGAGTCCCTTTCAGGTGAAAATGGAACACCTATGGTAGAATATGGGATATCTGACTTTATTATGGTAATGCTTCAGCTCTCGAAGGAAAGATTCATGGAAACATACCAGTGCACACCTTGACATAATAGAAGTAAAAGACTTCACAGTTACAATACATAATTTAACTATGCAAATACAGACTTAGGTGTGCAGTGATTTATCCATTTGCAATAGCTTGAAATTCTTTGAGAGGATTTTTAAAGACTTTATTGTCTAAAAATGAATATTTATAATGCTTTAAAGATAGAGGTTACTTACCAGCTAGGCAATAATGTTTGGATCCAATAAAAAGTGGAATGAAAAAATATATTTAGAAAATCTTCTAAGTGGGTTTTAGATAGATTCTACCAAGACATGTACCAAATTACTTGAATTGATATAACTCCTTCTAGAATGTGATATATATGTGATATATATATATATATATCATTCCTAGAACCTATGGACCTATTGAGTTTGATTCAAATATTCTTAATGTCAATTAAGATACTTGTGTATTTATTGTTCATTTTTTAATCCAAGATCTTCGAAGATTTTCTTGTAAGATTGTGTGAAAATGTTTTTTATATTTTGAGACAGAAATATCAAACTTTATTAAGAACAAAGCTCGGGTGTATTAATCTGTCTTCTAGTTCTTAGCCTAGTGTGAATTCATCTGCTTAAGTCTTGAAAGTAAGTATCAAAATAGAAATACTCAGAAATGAGTTGAGTAGTATTAACAGATGTGTCTTTTGTTAAAAATGCAGAGCTTGATAATCTTGAGATATTTGCAGTCTGAATGATCAGTAAATTAGAAAAAAAAACAGTTTTTCCCTCTCACATTTTACCCTGCATCTACATGAAGTAGGATCGTTGCGTTTAGGATTTCCAGTGTTATTTGATTTACATGCACTTGAAAGACAAATTCCTCTTGAAAAACCGAGGACGAAATGTCCAAAGACATGGTAAATATATAGTTTCTTAATTGCAAAGCCAAAGGAGATTACACACAGGCTTGCAAAATCTAAGACATCTGCTTTGTTTGAGGCCAGAAGACAGACATCTGGGGGGCTGAATGTTTCTTTGTGACCTGCTCTAGTGTGAGTAACCTGTCGTTAACTAGGCATTTAGTCAGGTCTCAGAAAGATCATTGCCAGGACTCGGGCTCCGAGGCTGGCGGGGACCCAGACCAGCACTGAAATGTCAGCCCCAAAGGTCACGGGAGCCAGGCAGTTGGGGTGAGGCCTCATGTGGGGGCAGCATAGTAACAGCCATCAACCATTTATCTCTCCAGCCATCACAAACTTACACATGTAAAATAATCGATGAAGCAGAAAAAAATTCAAACCTAAAAATAGAAATACCACTCCCAAATCCTTTACAATCATTTCCCCTAATTTGTAATTCTATTATTATTTTCAAACATCCTTAACTGCTGTATCCCCCATATGGAAAATGTTTGATCATTTCACATGCTATCAGTAGAATAAATTCACATTTACAAATATTGGTGATGGGTATCTGTAAATGTATTCAACATTGTCTTCTCTCCTTCTAGAGCCATAATGAAGTTGCTCTTCTAGGGCGTGGGTGCGTTCCTGGATAATGTTATGTGTGCTCAGCTCGTAGCGCGCTTTATTTGTTTAAAGCTGCCTCCTTATTGTTGGGGGTTATTTGCTTGCTCATTGGCTAGAATGAGTGCCTTTCTCCTGGGGTTCCTGGGTGACTTTGGGACAGAGTCCAGATGCAGCAACGAGGGCCTGTGCTGTTTGACAAACAAAACCAAACCCCAAACTGCCTGCGAGTTGTTGATAAATCTTTCCATTGGAATTAGACTTGTCTAAGTGGCAGAGATGCAAGATTCACTTCTTATTCAGTATTTGAATGCATGGAAAGCAACTTTAATTGCTCCCCATAGGCAGGAATTTGGCAGAGAGAAAGCAGCGCCTTTTAATCGGTCTGCCTAGCTGTATTTTAAAGCACCCCTTGCCACAGTGCCTGCATATCTGTGTTGGCATTAATAGCACAAAAATGTATATTGGACTTGAAAGGTGTTTTGATGGTAGGTAAACACATTTATTTTTCACCTGATTCTGTTTTCTGTACTTGCCAAAAAAGGCAGCTGAGAGGACAATGCTTTCATGATGCGTGTGTGCTTATGTGTGTGTGTGTGTGAGTGTGTTTGAATTCAGAACTGAAACACCACCTTCAGAATGCAAATACAGGGTTAATCTAAGTGATAAAAATACCCACTGGTAGTGTTTAGAAAACAGACCCAAGAGCAAAGGAGAGAGATAATTGCATTTAAATAGCAAACCAGTCCATGAGCTGAATGCTTTATTTTAAAAACATTTGCTTTTCTTGAGGAAAAAATGATTAGCTTTTATCATCATTTCTTGCAAGAAATACTTAACGTGATTCACAGTGTAGGGAATACTGTGAGTGGATGGACTACAGGAATTTTGGAATCTCAGGATATTGAAAGGCAATGTCAATTTATGAACAAAATCAAGAATTATGAATAGGAAAACTTTTTGTATTTGTTGAGTGCAGCATATTTTCCTGATTGCTCTCATGTATTGCAGAAAGACTGCTGTCACTGTGACCACGGCATTTCACATATCCTGCTATTGTCATTCCCCCTTAGCAAATCATTTCTACTTTGCTCCTCAAATACAGTCTCACCCTCACATGCTGATTTTACCTGGAAACTCTCCTCATGCTTTTCTTGTTTAGAAACAAGGAAGCTTATCCAGTCACGGTACAGATTTTTGTTCCTACTTACGACGAGCTGCTAGCCCTGTTTAGCTTCCTTTTTCCAGTGACCCATGGAAACTCTTACACCACTCTTACCTGGTTCCCTGCCCCCAGGTCAAAGCACAGACAGAGCCCTTGCCTCACATCAAGGCAGCCCTGTCCTTCTCTGCAACAACACAGCGCTGGCCAGTTTACATCCAATGTAGAAAGCAACCGGAGTGTGCAGCAGCGCCACACCAAGTTCTGCTTTGTCAGGAAATTAACCATGCCCCAAAATTTAAAATATATATACATATATATATATATATATATATATATATATACAGCCTGTGTGACTCTGGAAGCAACTGAAATTGAGGCTGCTGGAAGATGCTGTCTTGACAGTTGAGAGAGCAGACTCTTCAGATAGGAGAGAAAATAACAGGATTTTTCTATAAATTTAGGGAGTTTATCCCAATTATGTCTCCATAAAGAATAGTTTTGTAATGTTGAAGAGCAGTATCCTCTATTACCACACTTATTATAGCAAAATGTAAGAATGCATGAGTGGTGGGTGTTTTGTTGTGACATCTGAACTATTTGTAAATATTGTTCACAGCTTTCTTAGCGTATTTTAGCGAGGCAACATTTCAGCAAAGTATAATTTATTGCACATGATATAGATGCAGAGCTTCCCAACCCATTTGCTGTAAGCTATGTTTGCACAAAAGAAAACTGACGTGAAGCGTATTAGATCAAAGTGGAAAATCTCAGTCTGTGTGGCTCGAGTCCTGCAGCGTTTGCTCTGCTTTGTAAGACCAACTGCAAAGCCAAGAGACTGGCTTTGCCTGGTGTCAGGAACCCAAATAATAGAAGTTGGTTGGGGAAAGAGTGCAATTTTGTTCTCTATTAGTGTTCCATGGATGTGTGCATATATGCACAGTTGCGTGCGGGCACAGTTGCATGTATTCATGTATATATGTGTGTATATGTATGTACTTTTGTCCCGGCAGTTTCTTTCAGTTATGGTATGCAACTCAATTCCACTTCGCATGCAATTTTCTTTTTTCTTTTTTTGCATTTCCATATGAAAATAATATACATATTTTACCCCTGAGGACTCATTTGACTTTGTCTTACTCTTTTAAATTTTTCTCAAAGGGAGATAAAGTGTTTGGAGGAGTGTTGCTTTCTCTTTCTGTCTTTCCTGTTTGCTTTAAGTGACAATGAAAACAAATTCTACTTTAGCTAGGTTGACACCTCCCCTGCCCTCGTCCTCAGCCTAGGCAGTCATTTTTGGAAGAATTGAAGAGTTGGGATTATTTTGAAAAGGTGTCCTATTTTCAGAATGCCAGTTAATAGTGAATTGTTTTCACAGTAAAGCTGGTTTTGTTTCAGTAAAGAGGTTACTGGTGAACTTTATCTTCTTCCTTTTCTTTTCTCCTCCTTCCTTTCTTGCTCCTTCCTGTTCTGAGGAGTTGGGTCAGCTTCACTTGACATCTACAATTATTATGTGCCTACTATATGCCAGACACTTGTAATAACTTTATAGTAGTTTGTGAAGTGAGATTATACCCATTTTACAGAGGGGAAAACTCAGACTCAAAAGTTAAAAGAACTTGTGTGAGAACACAAAGGTTATGAGAGGTAGGCTAGGATTTTAATATAAGATGCATCTGGCTTTAAAGCTCATACTTTGGGCTGGGGATATAGATTAGGAAAAGAATAAATACTTAGCGTGTGTTAGGACTGGGTTAGTTCCCCAGCAGCACGAAATACCACCACCAGCAAAATAGCAACAACAGCAGCAGCAGCAGCAGCAACAATGACAACAACAGCAACACAAAAACAAAACATTGGTGCTCTTTCTTTTCCTACAATGCTGTACTCTAAGAGTAAATTACAGGGGAGCAATTGTCAACCAACGGTGTGAGCCAGAGTCATTTCTGTGACCTCTAGAACAATGTAAATACTTGTTTCTGCTCCACAAAATCTAATTTGGTAGAGGTAGATTGGGAAGCTTCTGTTGGGATCTTTTTGAAATACCACAGTCAACTCTGCTACCTGGAGTTAAGAGCCACAGGAACAAAGCATCCCCTTCTCCTCTAGACTTGTAATGAGGCAGTTTGCCAGGACAAGAGACATTTGTGTTAATTTGGTACCTGAAGAAGTACTTATTGCTCTTTAAAGGCAGTTGATATGGTAGCCTGAATTTCCATTTTGTAGTTTTTTTTTTTTAAATGTACTTCATACAGAGTCTCAGTGTGCAGCTCAGACTTGGAGTGATCGTCTTGTTTTCAGCCACCTCAGGGCTGAGATTACAGGTACACGCCATAACACCCAGTCTCGGTGGGTGGCTCAGCGCACCCTAGGGTGGAGCCAGCGTGGCATGTAGCACTGGGGATCGAATCCCAGTCTCAGTGTTTGCCTAAGCAGGTGCTTAGTCCACTGCACTATCTTGCTGGGTCCATTTTGTATGTTTTTAAAAAACCCATTTTCCTGAGCTAGCTCATCCAAAATGGCCATTGATAGATGGGTCTTAGGTCTGTTTTCAGAGGAATCTCACCCACTGAATAAGCCACCACAAACAAAATGGTGATGTGAATTGAAAGTGTTTAACAAATCATCCAATTCAGAAAAAAATTCATGTATTCCTGGGCTGAGAGTATTTATTTAGTTAAGCGTGGTTCTCCATTGTTCTGAGGGTGCACCTCATTCTTGGTTGTGTCAACCTCAGTCTTGGGGGACATAGGTGATAAAATTTTACTGGCCTACTAACTGTACATTTGCCACTCAGTTTATCAATTTCATATAATATAAAAATAAAGAGCAACTGGCACCTTTCTTTTAATTGCCTAGTAATCTTTTGTATTGTGAACACTATAACTAATAAACCATATTAGCATTGAATAGGATTACTCTTCCACCATTTATAACTGCTTCTGGGTGTTGAACAAACATCAGTGTTATACATTCTTCTATAATGAATTTTCTGAAAATGGGCTAAAATACCTTTTCTACAATCTTCCAGTTAATGGTTTGTGCCAATAAATTCACTTGTGTAGAAACTAGCAGAATACGAAAATATTCAGTTTATGTCTTAGTAAAACTGGAAAAATGGCACATATTTCTGATTTCATTTACCTTAGTGAACCTCTCCAGTCTCAGAGACATACTTCCAGGCATTTTGCCATCAATGAATATAACTGATCTCATGAGAATTACCCAAATAATCATTCAGAAGAAACTTCTTTAGAGAAATCTGATCTCAATGCCAAAGTCTATTTACCAAGTAATATTCAAATTAAAATGCAAGGACTTAAAGAAATGAATAACTCCATGGTGCCATTTCTAGTCTGGTACAGGTATGTGCAGTCTTTTAAAATGAATTTTCTCTCTCATATTCTTGGTATTTGTAAGCAACATACTCATGCCTAGCATACACATAGATCTTAGTTAAAAATATTGTTCAGTGAGTTTTTACAATGAAAATGTGTTACATTTGATTTTTTTTAAGCCTCTATCACTTGGAGGTAGAGCATCACCTCACTACTCACTTTCTCAGAAAAAAAGGCACATGAATTGAAGTTAGCGCTCTCTGCAAGAGAGAAACCAGTGATGCTGCTTGACTTTCCCTAATGGTGCCAGTACAGATCTCTGCCTGGTTGAACCCAGCAAAGACACAGTGACTCATGAATGACTTCCAAATGCTTGCGCCTGCTCTGTAAGTGAACACATGCATTGGAAAAGACGCTTGGCTTATATATAAAGCATAAGCCCCAAAGGTGTGCTGTCTTAATTTTCAGTCTACCCCTCAAGACACCCTCCTTGGCATCAATATTAAAGCAGGAACCAGGACTACATTTTCCTATTTGATAATAAGCTATGGAAGTTGCATGGGGTTGAGTCTCTAGGAAATCCCCTCTTTCTTTGAAAAAATGTCATTGGTAAGATAGGAGATTGGCACCACAATGAGGAAAATATAGTGCGGGCTGATACGCATTGTCAGGTAGAATTTGGTTTGAGACACTGACTTTTGTCTGCATGGTGTCTCCGTTCCAAAGAAGATGGAAGATGCAAAATTGCAAGTTTCCAATCTCTGGTTAATGTGGTCTATACAACTGAATAATGTATAAGGAGATGTTCCTTTGATAATGTCACAATTATTCATTGTACAGCCATAAACTCAAATATTCACATTAACAGCTAGGTATTATTTTTCTTCTCTGAAATTAAGTGAGCGGCATCAGTGGTCATAAATGAGAGCATTCATCAAAGGCGGAGCCATGGCAGAGGATTAAGTGAATGCTGATGAAGTGTCCAGATTCCCATAACTTGGAATGGAGCTGCATTCAGCATTCCTTTATTATCCATCTGCCACATAACAAAAAGTCTGCTATATTTAATGGAGGTTTGCCCTAGGCCACGTAATAGGATTAGGAATAATTTCTACAAATTTACAAAAACAAATCACATGGGAAGGCTTAGAATTTGCTAATAATTTCTCCATAGCTGGGAGATCAAAGGGATGTAAGAGTCCCTAGCCAGGCGGTGGTTTGACCCTAGCCAGGCTTTCTTAATGAAAGGGTTAATCTTCTCCGAGGTGACCATAGAGGAGCAAATAGTGTGACCAAAGGCAGATTCAGGCCCCCAAAAAACAGGGAAGAAAATAGTCTGAAAAGTACAACAGCAAAAAAAAAAAAATTATAGCATCACAGTACATTCTCTGGTTAGAAAAATAAAACTGCAGTACCTCAATGAAAGGGGTGAGACAAAGGAAGAGAGCCAGCTGAGAAACAGCCCAGGGAAGATCAAACCCCTCACAGTGCCTTGAGGAATAAAAGAAATTGGGCTGCTCGCTTCTTTTAAAGGTTTCCTCATTGTGCTCAGGTGAGGGCTTCCGTGCACCTCTCAGCCCACTTCTGTGTTTCTGTTGGCCTGGACAGAGGGGAGGCCACCTGGCACGAGTCCACTCCATAGCAAGATGGTTACCATGGGACATGCTACTGTCAGATACAAGCTGGTTGGGATTGCAGATCATAAATTCACACATTGACTTTCCCCATTCTTACAGGGAAATGAAAGGAAACAAAGGATATTGAAAATAGTGAGGGCAGCTAAGAGTAATGGATTTGCACCAACATCTCTTAAGTTTTACCTAACTCATTTTGACAAGTGGTAATTTTTAGTTCAAATCTTCTATCCTAACTTTCCTTGCTAGTGGCTATAAGCAGATGGCCAGGTGTACCACCTGCCCTGTCCCATCTGGGCAGGCTCCAGTAACCTCAAAGACCCCTTTGTCCTTTTTCTTGGAATTAGTTATGGGATCTCATTGCCAGCCTGCATGTATCTTAAGTCATTTTGAACACAGTACTGGACTTCTCCTTTACTTAGCATGCTGCTACTAAGGGGAGGGGTTAAATAGTGCAGGAAAGATGGTGGATACCTTCACAGTCTCATTGAAGGGTGAGTATGTCCTTTGGTGGAAGTAAGAGACTTCCTAGCACTGTCTCTAGACCTGGGCTTTGATCCAGCTAGAGGAAAGCCAAAGATATTTATCTACCCAAAGATGCTTTTGGTCCAGACCTGTTGATCTGTGAAGACTAAGGTTAAGATCCTTCTTGGAAAGCTCTCATAAGAGACCAGGTTGAGAGAAATGGAAGGAGACCAGTTTAGAAGATGTGCTTAGTGGTCTCAGTTTGATAGGAATTTGGTTTTTGAAAATAAACTTGTCTTTTCACTCCTGGCTCTGGACAAGAGGTAGACTATAGGCTTATTGGCTTCTTTCTGGAGAAAGGTGAAAAGCAACTCTATTCCACAATGCTCTATAATCTTCTCTTTTGTCTAGAATTGAGGGAAATCTGGTCATAGATTTAGAAAGCTTTTGTGGGACTGGTGAAAGATGGGCTGGTATAGCCTTCTGAAGGCTCAGCACTGTGCCTGCCAGTGCTAGATTTCTTGGTATTGGCAGTAGTGTCAAAGAGCGGTTTGTTCTTCCAGAAAAATAGCAGAATTGGGAAAGAAAATACAGAACACCCTGGTATCCATAAATTTATTGACTGATAAATGTGAAAACCTAAGATTATGGCTAGTTAACATCCAAGTAAGAAACTAAGAAATCAAATTGAGGTTCATTCTTGCTCAAACTGTCCTTTCCCTTGGCAAATAATTTATGTACATCGCATACTGTTTTGAATGTTATATACGTATCAATTGACTGAACTCACACATAATTCCATGACAGAACAATATTTATTATTCACTCCTTACAGATGAAGAAAATGCTACCTAGAGAAAGATGATCTATTTAAGTTATAGGAGACAACTGGCAGAACGAGGCTTTGTGTCTGCATGTTGTGTTTGAAAATTTCTTAGTTTCCCTTTGTTTTCTACATAACTCCGAGACTCTGAGAGGAGAGAGACTTTGAAGTTAACTGAATTGTGTATTTTTTTTCATTTTTTCAGATTATTCAATTGAGACTCTCCACAGTAATTGACCTGTAAATTATACAGCTAGTAGCTGAGCTTCAATGCCAGAATCCAAGTGCCAGGTTACCTTTCCATCCAGACTTTCTTTCCTGAAAGTTGAGTGTTTCCCTTCTGCTCCTCCAATAGAAAGCCCTGCCTTTCTCCCAGGATCACATTCCATCACTTTTTAAAATGCACAGCAGACAAAGTCATTTGTTTGTTGATCATTAAAAAGGACTATAGTGATTAGTTTAGGGATATGGTGATGGATAGAGCATGATCGTCTCTCCTTATCCTTGTAACTCTCACTGTCTACTAGGGACAGTTGTAAGGAGCATGCCTCAAAACAGAAAGAACAGAGCTGCTAATGGGGGGCTTCATGGGTGCTAAAGAAGAGGCAGGAAACAACGCTCCATGAGAAATCCAGGCCTGGCTTTGAGGAGGACCTTGCACTTGAAGTTTGAACTGTTTACCTTTGAAGCAAGGAGAGTGCTGAAATCACAACAATGTTAAAGGAAATTATTCCTTGAGGATCCAATTCAGTTCAATGTAGATGTATTGGACTGCAATTGCCGTGAAAATGCGGAGTTGAGGCAGGTAGGAAAGACCAAGTGTCCGAACTGTGGCTGTGGGACTGGCAGGGAGGAGACAAACTTGAGAGTGAGAAAGGATGAGGTTAACAGAAACAGGAGATAAAGGAGATAAAGAAGAGGAGCCCCCAGACTTTCTGGGGGGTGGCAGGTGGATGGGGGGAGTCGCGAAGCAGATTGTGTGACTGAGTAGATTCAAACTCAAAATATATGTAGTAGGGCAGACAGGAAGCAAATAGATAATTCTGTTTTCAACAAGTGAACTTTGGGTGACTCCTGAGCTTCCAGGTGTACTTTTCCCACCAACTGTTGGAATAAGGGCCTGGAGCTACAGGAGCACAACTAAGAGAGAGGTGAAGATGTGAAGATGTGGAATATAGACAGGAAAAGAAGCTATGAATTTAGTGCCATCTATATCTAGATCTATCTATACTTATGTCTACATCTACGTCTACATCTGTATCTATATCTTATCTGTATCTGTATACACAAGATAGTTAGGAAAGATACACAGCTACTTAGTTTTTTGAAGGAGGATTTATAGAATGAAAAGAAGGTGACACTGCTATGCTCTGGAGGCAGGCTGAGTACAAGAAGCCTGCAAACAAAACAAAGAGGTAGTGTTTATAGAGGACCCAGAAAAGAGTAGCAGGGGAAGACGAATGATATAGAAGGAAAGAAGGGAGAGGTGGAAAACACGGAGCATGATCATTGGTAGTTTTCAAGATCAAACAAATTTAAGACTGAAAAGTCACTATTCAGAGTGGAGACAGACTAAGAACAATTATAGAAGCTGGGGTCTGAGAGTTGCATGAGTTGTTAGGAAGAAAGTCAGAGAGTGAAGTTAGAAAATGAAAGGAAAGTTGAGCAATAAGGTATTGGCAAAATGCAAGAAAATTAACAGAGCATAATAATCTCTGTAGGCTGAGAAGGGGATAGAAGAGAGGAATGGGTTGTAGACATGAACAAAATCTCAGAGAAGACATTGGAAAGGGAAAGCATGGAGAAGAATTGTGATCAGCCTCTCAGTCATGAGGCTATGAAGGAGGAACGTCTTTCCCTCCATCTCTGTCTTTAACAATGATTTCTCCTTGATGGAGCTTCCTAGAAGAAGGCTGGTGAAGAGTTGCCCAGAGTAGACCCTATGGGCAGTATGGGAAAAGACCATTTGGAAGTCATATTACAGGGAAAAGATGTTCAAATGGTTGACTGTAGGGATGGAGAAAAGCACTGAATGAAAGTTCACATTTTAGGTTAAGGATGAATAAAAAGAAAGAGATCACTCTAATTTAAGGTGGAAACTTGTAAGCCAAATTTGATAGCACTCAGAAACAAGTACAGTTCGGTGGGCAGCTTTGGGGGTCTTAAGAAAGATTTGTAACCAGCCCTCCTTGGGGTACGTGCACACTGATAGGTCTAAGGGATTTGTGGGATTTGTGTACTTGTTGAAAGAGCTTTCCCAAGATACCAGAGCATTTTGGGACCAAACCACTCAACCTTCAACTGGAAGTATTGGTATGCAGAGAGGGAATGTGGTTTCATTCTTTTCTCCCAATGCCAGAAAAACAGTGGTGCTATTCCCCGCCTCCTCTAATAGGCACAGAGACTTTAGGATTCCAGTTTGATGAGTGCTGTGACAGAAAAAGTGGCTTGGCTGCTGGCAAAAATGTTAAAGCTTGTGTGACAGTAAGCAGTATGATCAGAAACAGTAAGTGTGGAGTGGGGGAATTCCAGTGTAACCCCCAGACAAAATTCCTATGTTTTTCTACGGATGGGATGACAATGTGATACTGTGTAATTTTTATTTGAGATCAATTTGCCATGCAGTTTGTTAAGTAAAAGGCCACTATATTTAGCAACAGCAATTTCTGTAGGAAGCACTCTACAGTGATGGAGTGATGAATGTGAGATATTTTATAATAGTAACTAAAATAAACCATAGGGAAATATTTCTGTGCATTTATTTTTGCCCAGTGCTTTTGCTGTCTTATGTTTTAAGTATTTCAGGAGCTCTGAGTGATTGTTAGTTAACCAAGACATGGTGGGAATACCCTTCTTCAGAGCACACACTCATTCACACATAGTTTGAATGGTGAATGGTGATTTGGTTACATTAGATAGCCTGTGTGAAGACTTTGTTAGGTCACTAGAGAGCCTCAACCAGGAATAAGTAGCATTAAGAACATCTGTATTTAAATAGATATGAGGCAGGGCCCACACCCAGAGACTGTGACTCGGTGAGATTTGAGAAGGGCTGCACAGTATGTGTTTTGGCCAAATGGTTCCTGCGCACACCCTTATCTGAGATCTTCCCCGGAGGATGTAGTTACAGTGCATTGTTTTTCATTATAAAGCAGTATGGTGTGCTAGACTTCACAGATTTGCATGGATGATAATACCTGAAATGTATTTTAAAGTGAGAATGGTTAATCTTGTGTGGTGCCACACACCTACAATCCCAACACTCAGAAGGCTGATGGGACAGGATCATGGCAAGCTGGAGGTTAGCTGGGCTATGTAGTGAGTGCAAGGGTACCCTGTACTAAATAGGGAGACTTTTCTCAAAAAGCCTTCCCCCCCAAAAAAAAAAGTAACTATCCCCATACATGTCTGTATGTCTTTTAGAAACACACTGATGTCAGTGGCAACATGAGAGGAAACATGAACCAGCCTCTCCCCAAATATGTTATGTACAGAACTCCCTTTTTTATTTTTTTTATTTTTAAAGAATACAAAATAGTGATAAAAACCCCATAAAAACTATTAGAAATGATATAAGATTTCCCTAAACAAAGTGATAGTAATTCAACAATGGTTGTTATATTACATGATACTATCTTCAAATTAGTTGTTCAGAATACCAGATCCATGTGTGCAAACATCATATTGTCTCACGAGAGTCAAAAATCCCCTTAGGGCCCATGAGGTATCTCAGAGTACTAAGCGCATGCTGAGGCAAGCGCAGGGACTGGGGTTTGATCCCCAGCACCACATACCACATCAGCCCTACCCATGGGCCTGCTGAGCTGGCCACCAAGACTGGGCATGGTGGCACACAGCTGTAATCCCAGCA
The DNA here is from genome assembly GCA_002564285.1 of Tympanoctomys barrerae. Taxonomy (NCBI): domain Eukaryota; kingdom Metazoa; phylum Chordata; class Mammalia; order Rodentia; family Octodontidae; genus Tympanoctomys; species Tympanoctomys barrerae. Next base: position 26,988 of record NDGN011513258.1, read on the forward strand.
CTTGGGAGGCTGAAAACAGGAGGATCACTAGGAGTCTGATTTGCATAGTGAGCCTCTGTACCAAACAAATTTAAAAAACTCTCCCTTTTATGAAGAAACTTCCAAGACCATGGTCCATAGGTATTTTTCTTGAAGGTAAGTACACTATGCAAACGTAAGGAAGCTAAGGACAGTAGGCCCTTGAGGGATGCTTTACCAAGAGCAGCAATTCTGAGAAGAAAGAGATGGAGTTGAGTTTTCATGTCTTGGCCTGACATTAACACCACTTACACATCATTGACACAGCTGCCAATGATGTCTTTTAAAAATTTATTTATTTATTTATTTATTTATTTATGATGGAACCGGGGATTGAACTCAGGCTCTTCCACTTGCCAAGGAAGCGTTTATTCTACTGAACCACCTCCCTGGCCCTGCCAATGATATCTTATTAAAGGATCAAATTGTATTGGCTTTCAGTGTTGGTAGGGGAAAATTCTGGCTAATAGGTCATTGCAACATTTCTATGTCTCTCTAATCAGCTTTCTAGAATGAAATGAAACCACACATTATTGTACAGAGTGAAAGATGCAAATATCTTCATAGTAACAATTTTACCTGTCTGGTTTGGTCTTCTTACTTGCTGGCAAGCCACAAGAATGACTTTTGAGGGAAAAGGTTGGAATTTCCCTCACTGCTTGTTGCATAGATGACAGTATGATCTGT
>NDGN011513262.1:2399-14448 GCA_002564285.1 Tympanoctomys barrerae
GAATAAGTGCTTCCCTGGCAAGTGCAAAGGCCTGAGTTCAATCCCCGGTTCCAAAAAAAAAAAAAAAAAAAAAAAGAAAAAGAAAAAAGTAAAAGAATTTTAATTAATTTTAGTGTACTTTTCTCATCTGTGATTATCACATACTTTTACTTTGAATCTGAGTTTGGTTGGTTTCTGACTTTTGCCATGTTTTTAATGGGCATGTCAATAAACAATAAAGGACTTTAAATCTATAACATAATTGAAACTAGAAACATAATTTATATGCTGTTTTTTTTTTTTACCTTTTATATGTTTGGTACAGGGTCTCACTAAGCAGCTCAGACTCCTAGTGATCCTCCTGTTTTCAGCCTCCCCAGAAATGGGATTACAGAAGTATGTCACAACACCTGTACTCAGTTGCCGGCTCAGTCTGTCCCGGGGGCACAGCCTGTGCAGCATGCAGGACAGCGGATCGAACCCTTATCCCTGAGCTTGCCAAAGCAGGCGCCTAGACGGCTGAGCTTTCTTGCCGACCCTATATGCTATAATTTTTAAATACCTTTAATGAAAATTATCTTTGACCTCTTATTTTCCTTAATTTCTTGATGGTTGTAAAGAAATACTTTAGATGCTTCGCACTGAGCTCCACTATAGATGGGAGAATATGATCAAAGAAAGCAAGTCCCCAGCCTGGTAATGTGCAGCTCAGGAACATTTCATAGCGTGCTTTGTAAAGTACTCTGTACATCTGCACAAAGCAAACACTGAGCTGTGGAGCAATTAGCTAAAAGCCTGATTAAGCAGGTAAGGATGAAGCTAACATTTCAAATATTCCGTATTGATCCCTGAAGTTTCTGAATGCAGGAGCTGCCTTCCTTCTATCACATGCCCTTTGAGACAGAATCAGAGCTCGGATGCAAAAGCAAGTCTATCAATATAAGTGCACTGAAAGAGGGAGGCACAATTCCATCAGCTGCAACAAAGCAGAGCCTGGTTGAGAAGCCGAGCCTCTGGCAGAGAAACAACCATAGCCTGCGAAGCACCCACCCGAGCAAGCGAGATGTGAACATGCGCCCAGATACACTCAGGAAACAGAAAAGGCTTTCGGCTATTACGAGACTAACTGCTTTGAGAAAGAAAGTACCGATTAAATAATAAATTAGGTGCTTGAGGTTTTAGGGAACATATGCTGAACAAAATCTGAATACAACATAAATACTTTCTAATCTTTTTCACCGCCAAAATCCATACTTTTAAAGTTATCTACCACAAACACTTGAAGTCTTATTCTGTCTTTCTCTCTGTCTTTGTTTCTCTGTTTTTTTCTCTCTTTCAGACAAATTCAGAGTGACAAAGACAAATGTAGAGATAGACATGATTTTAATGAACTACTAGTTTTAACCTCAGAATAAAAATTTTATGTAATAATATTTTCTTGCTTAGTTCAAAGGTGAAACAAGATTTCTTTACCAAAACAATTTTAAGAACTTTTACACTTAAATAAGTTACTTAGCAAAATGGTAATGAAAACTTTGAAATGAACTGATAAAAAACAGTGCCTATTTTTAAAAAATGAATTTTCAGAATGAATGTTTAATGTTCTTACAACTACTATGGTCTCATGAGCTATTATAAAAATAGGGTTTTGTGAAATCCCTAAATAGGTGACTCACAATATGTTAAGAACTTAAAGCCAGCGAGATAGCTCAGCGGACTAAGCACGTGCTTTGGCAAGTGCAGAGATCAGGGCTCAATCCCTGGTCCCACTTGCATGCTGGCCCCACCCCTAGGGGGCACTGAGCTGGCACAGGAGTCCGGGCATGGTGGCACACGTTTGTAATCTCAGCACTGGGGAGGCTGAAAATAGGAGGATCACTATGAGTCCAAGCTGCATATTGAGACCCTGTACCAAATACCTAAATGAAAAAACTAAATAAAACAAAGCATAAAAACGTACCCCATCATAAATTAAAAACAAGTTGATTTGCAGAAAAATAGAAAAAGCCATGTATCTCTTTTATGTTCATTTATTTTTTGTCTTTCAGGTAGAATTTAATTGTTTTAATATTTTTGCTTAAAATAAGAGGCTAAATTTCTTGAGACAATTGCTATTCAATAGGTGACAGTATGACAAAGAAGCAAGGTAACACTTCTCTAAGAGCAGAAAAGTGAGAACTTTAATGGCAAAACATAAGAAAATAACTTGAAAGCATCCTAACATCATCAGAGGCACCCTAACTCCCACAACAGCAATTAATGTTTAGTTTCCCAAGTGCTGAAACTTTCCTAAAAGCACTGAAGTCAAAGAAATAATATAATTCAAATAAGACCCCTTGGAACTAGCTGCTCAGCTTTCCTTACTTTACAAACAAGGAGGGCTAATCACATTTTCCAACACCTCATAGTCAGTCAAGAGAACTGTTGCAATGCAAGTTTAGGCACTATCTAGAGAATAATTACTTTGCTCAGCACATGCAATTTTAATAGTTTTAATCAGAGTTCATGTAGTTTTTTTTTTAACTTTTACTTTTATGTTCTTCTAGAAAAAATGAAAACATTTTATGCTTGTTAACTACTGTTTCACATTCAAAATACAACTTTGAGCTGGGGTGTTTTACAGTAATCATTCAAAAACAAGTTTTTCATTATTGTTATGAATACATGGTTTCTCTTACCCCTAGCAGAACGTTTTGGATGAAGTAAGTTACAGAAGTATTTAAAAGTACCCATGGTATGCTTTCTCTTTCTTGGAGCAGAATATATAATAAAGAAACTTCCTCAATGTTGAGAGTGGTTCTACAGCTTAAAGGTGCAATTATTTTTAAATACTGAGGGTTAAAATTCTGAACTCAATGAAGTTTCCAGATAGGCTTGTTCTAGAACATGTCTTGGCAGTAGCTGCAGGGGAACAGAATTGTAGGAAAGTGGTGGTGTTACCATTAGCAATGAGCAAAATATGTCTGGATTCATGGGCCCGGAACCTAAACAATAAAGCTTTAGACTAATTGTTTCAATCATTTGATCAGGATATCTTCAAAAGTGCTAAAACATAATAATTTGAAAATATTCAAAATACATGACAAATTTGAGAGGTCCCAAATAAAAATGAATTAAGAACTATAAATCAATATAATCATTTATAGAGGGGCCGGGGCGATGGCTCAGTGGAATATGTGCTTCCCTGGCAAGTGCAAGGGCCTGAGTTCAATCCCCAGTTCCGCAAAAATAAATAAATAAATAAATAAAAAATAAAACAAACAAAAACCATTTATAATAACTTTCACAGTCATATCTCACAAGCAATTAAAGACCCAAATTTAATCCTCATAATCCCATCCTCTTGTGTTACAAATGAGAAAATGGATTCAACGTGTAGTCCAGCTATAGCATATAACATATTCAATCTAATTCATTTAACAATATTAAAAATTATAAAGCTAATAAATATAGCTGCCATTTTCTTCTTTTTAAAAGTCAAATATTTTAGTTACAAAAGTATTCCCCATGATGTGCTCTATGTTTAACTATGGCATGTTATAAATATATAATAATTTTTAAGCTCAGTAAAGGATAAAATGATTAGAAACAGCTTATTTGTTTTATCTCAATCAGGAATTATAAAATAAATCAGAACAGAGACAAAAAGGACAGCTAGAAATACCTGAACTGAGAATAAACTACTCTTTCTCATTGCAGGTGAGGACCATTCTTACATGAGTAATCCTCTAGTTCCCAAAGATATAAGAAAATCTTTAAAAAATTTTTTTATTTGTTTAATTTTTAAAGTATTTGATTGTTACAGGGTCTCACTCTGCAGCTCAGATTCATAGTGATCCTCCTGCTTTCAGCCTCCCCAGTGCTGGGATTATAGGTATGTTCCACTATGCCCAGACCCTTTGCTGGCTCTGCTTGACCTTGGGGCAGGGCTGGCACAGCATGTGGTGCCAGGGATTGAACCATAGTCCTTGAACTTGCCTAGGCTTGCTTAAGCAGGCACTTTAGTCCACTCAGCTATCTCATTGGCCCCACAAAATCTTGATGATACACAAAGTGAGCTAATCTAAGAGCACTTAGTAAAATGCATTAAATGTTAAATAATTTCAGTCTTAAAAAAGTTGCAAAGATGATACAGAGAGTTCCTTTCCCACTTTACACAATGTTAACACCTTTCATAATAATCACAGAATTATGAACAACATGAATATAGTCTTGGTACTATCTTATTAACTGCTACAACCTTATCCAGATTTTGCTGGTATTTCAAGAAAAATGTCATTGCAATTAGTTATGTTCAATGTCATTTAATGACAGTTTTTACTTACCATTCTTGCTTACACTTTTGATGAAGAGCTATCAGGTATTTTGCAGAATATGCTTCTGGCTGATTTTGTCTGAGGCTCTCTTTCTTAAATTTTTCATTTTTTAAGGAGAGTACACAAATTTTTAACACAGAAAAAATTATAATTGATACAGAATTTCATTAAACAAAATAAGATGAAATTCACAGTTTTTGTTATATTGTATAGTGTTGTCTTCAAATTAGTTGTTCATATTCCAGATATATACATGCAAAATTGGAAGAAGAAAGAAAAAAAGTAAAAAATGTAAGAAATTAAGAGGAGAGAAAAAGGAAAAAGAATTGAAAAAAAGAAGACAAAACTAATTAAGCATTAACTTTTCCTTCCACACCCAGCAGAAATCCACAGTACAATTGTTCCAATCATCCTAGTTACATACAAAGATACATCTTTTCCCCCCACTTCCTCTCCCATCCACCACGGTTCAGTAATTCCTTCCTGTTGAACAGCAATTTAGAGAGTATGGCCATTTTCACAATGTTGGTTCTTCATATCCAGGAGCAAGGAATATCTTTGCACTTCTGAAATCCTGTTCAATCTCTTTCCTCAGAGTACTGTAGCTTTCATTACACAATATTTTATTTTCCTTGTGAAATCAATCCCTAAGTATTTCATCTTTTGGGAATGTTATTGTGAAAGACATAGTCCCCTCATTTTTCTCTCAGTATGTTCGATTTTTGTGTAAAAAATGCTAATTATTTTTGAGTGTTGACTTTATATATTCTGCCACATTGTTGAATTTGGTTATTAAATCTACAGGTCTATTGGTGGAGGTGTTGAGGTCTTCTACGTAGAGTGTCATGTCATCTGCAAATAATGATAATTTCACTTCTCTCCTTTCCAATCATTATTTCGTTTATTTCTGTCTCTTGTCTAATTGCTTTGACTAACATTTCTAAAATTATGCTGAATAGGAGTGGAGACAGTGGACATCTTTGTCTTGTTCCTGATATTAAAGTGAAGACTTACATGTTTTGCCTATTTAGTATGATGTTAGCTGTTGGTTTCTCATAAATGGCTTTTATTCACTTGAGATACAGACATCTGTTCCAATTTTATATAGTTTTTTGTTGTTGTTGTTTTGTAATCATAAATAAGTGTCAGACTTTGTCAGAAGATTTTTTCCTTTTTTTTTCTTTGTTTCTATTGAGATGATCATGGAGGTTTTGTCCTTGGTTGTATTGATGTGTTGTATTACATTTATGGATTTACAAATTTTGAATCATCCTTGCATTCTTGGGATGAATTATACTTGGTCACGATATATAATCATTTGATGATGTGCTGTTTTCTCTTTGCTAGCATTTCATTGAGGATTTTTGTATCTATATTAATTAGAGTGATTGGCTTGTAATCCTCTTTATTTAGTTGGATCTTTCTCTGTTTTTGGTATCTGAGTCATGCTTGCCTCCAAGAATGAGTTTGGAATAATTATTTCCATTTCAATTTCATTGAAGAGTTTTAGAAATGTTGGCATTAAATCTTCTATGAGTTTCTTGCAGAATTTTTCTATGAATCCATTGAAAACTGGACTTTTCTTTGTTGGTAGGTTTTTCTTATTACATTTTTAGTTTTGTTTCCTGTTTTGAGTTGTTCAGAGTTTGTATATCTTCTTTCCTTGGCTTTGGCATTTCATGTTTAGCTAGGAAACTGTTCCCTTTGTGTTTTCTTTTCTGTGAAAGTAAAGATTTTGGGAGTAAGTATTGATGATCATCTGAACTTCTATAAAGTCTCTAGTTATTTTGCCCTTTTCATTCTTTATTTCCTGCATTTTTTTTCTTTCTTTCTTGTTTTTTGATAAGATTGGCTAGGGGTTATTGATTTTATTTCTTCTTTCAAAGAAGCAACTCTTTGATTCACTGATTCTTTGTATTGTTTTCCTCATCTCCATCGCATTAATTTCTACTCTAATTTTTAAAATTTCCTGGCTTCTTAATACTTTGCGTTTGACTTGCTTTCATTTTCTAGGAGCTTGAGGTGTGACATAACATTGTCTATTTGGTTTGTATTGTTTTCCTAATGTGTGAAGTTTCCACCATAAATTTGCCTCTTAAGATAGTTTTCAGAGTATCCGACAGGTTCTGTTAAATTGTATCTGCATTTTTGTTTGACTGAAGATACTGTTTGATTTCTACTTTAATTTCATCTTTGACCCACCGGTTGCTTATAAGATTGCTATTTAATTTCCATATGCTTATGATGTTTTTGTGATTTCTTTTGTCAATAATTTTCAATTTCTTTGCACTATGGTAAAATATGGGATAATTTCAATTCCTTTGCATGTACTTTAGCATGCTTGATGTGCTTGTATATGGTCAGTTTTGTAGAACATCCCACATGCAGCTGAGAAGAATGTGCATTCTGTCTTTGCTGGGTGAAATACTCCATAAAGCTCTAAAATCATTTCTTCACAAGTTTGGTTTAGTTCTGTTTATTTCTTTGCTGAATCTTTTCTGCCTATTTGATCTACCTGTTTGTGAGAGTGGGGTGTTCAAGTTCCCCATTACCTTTGTATTATTGTATTATTTGACTTTTCATGTTTGTGAAAATTTGTCTTATGTAGGTGGATTCTCCTACACTGGGTGTATATATATTTAAAACTGTTATTTGTTTTCTTTTTGTTTTCTCTTAGCAAATGTGTAGTGATCTTATTTATCTCTTTTAATCATTCTTGGTTTTAAGTTGATATTGCCAGCAACCAGAAGAGCTACCCCTGATTTTTTTCTGTGTTTGGGTCCCATGTATCACATTTTGTTCTTTAATCCATTCTACCAGTCTGTTTCTTTTGATTGGTGAATTGAGGTCGTTTACATTGATGACTATAACTGATATGTATTGGATTATTTTTGTCATGTTATTTTGATGCTATAGGTTCTTTACTTTTACCATCTTTTTCAAATTACTTTCTTGTTTGATGGTTCCTCTCTGTGGTTGTACTTGAAGTTGTGGTTGTTCCTGTCTCTTTCTAGAATATCTGTCAGTAATCCTTGTAGGGTTGGCTTGGTAGTAATGAATTTCTTCACTTCTTCTTTGTCATGGAAGAATTTTATCCTACAATTGTATTTGATAGCTTTGCAGGGTTCATCAATCTGTGTTGGAAGTTATATCTAGACCAAAAATATTTCACTTCAAGATCTTCTTGATTTAAAGGTCTTTGTTCAGAAATTTGCCAGGATTCTGATGGGTTTTCCATTGTAGGTGATGTGTTTCTTTTCTTTAACAGCACTTAATATTCATTTCTTTTGCTGTTTTTTTGGGATATTGATTATTGTGTGTCCAGGTGTAGATTTATTTTGATCATGGCTATTTGGTTATATTTTCCTCAGTTATCTGTGTGTCAGATTCTTTTCTCATGTTTTAAAATATTTTTATACTATTTATGCAAATAGTATTTTTTATGTTATTTGTGCAGACTCTAGCTATTTCCTTGACACTTATTCTTATATGGTTTTTCTTTGTATCATCTTGTAATTGCTCAATTGTTATTTCTTGATTCTTTGTTAGTTTTAAGAGATCTTTCCTTTCACATTCATTAGCTACACCACTGTCTTTGAAGTCTAAAAATCTATCTTAGTTGTGTTCTATCAGTTTTGCAAACTTTCAATGGAATTCTTAATTTGCTGGATAACTGTTTGCATCTGTTTCATGCATACTAATTCTTTCTATTTTGTTTGTTTAATGTTTCCATCATTTTTCTATTCTCTATTTTTTTTTATCCAGGTCTTCTTTAGCTGTGCTCAGCACTTATTTCACAATTATCATTTCTGTTTGGACCTGAGAGATTATTTCTGATTGTACTTCTCTATAGCCCATCAGACTTGTTTCTTTATGGCATTTGCTATCATTTCAGAAATTCCAGGTGTGTGACTTCCACATTCTTGTATACCTGTGTCTTTTGTACTTATTCTGGGTGGGCTAGAGAATTGAGATTGTATTTTTCTCATTCATTTTGGCATTTTTTAAGCTCCCAATTATCACCTGGATTCAGCAGTGATGCAAGAGTGGTGAAGCATGTGTCAGGAAGGTTCCTGCTATAGTGGGGAAGGGGTAGAAATTACCAAGGCTCTTACTACTGGTGGGGGCAACCAGCTGCTGCTTAACAAAGCTTCTGTGCAGATGGAAGATTTGGGCTGTATTCACCAGGATCTTGTGACTACATAGCATCCTCCTAAATTTTCAAATTGATGGATCTGTTAACAACATAAACTCTGTGCTTGGGTGTTGGGTCCCACAGGTAGCAGCTCACCAGAATCCCATTGGCTTCACAGGATCCTCTTAATTTTTCAGATGGTGGGACCAGTTGCCAGCACAAGCTCTATGCCTGCGTGCTGGGGCTCACCAGAATCCTATGGGCTGCCCAGAGTCCTCCTGAATTCTCAAAATCTGTCTGAAGCTTTCTTATGGCTAGATTAAAATTGCAGATTTTTGGAAATTGTGACAGTTCACATCCTCTTCTCACTGTATGGTTTTAGCCTACCCGATGCATGGCTGCATTACTGCTGAGAGGATATTCTGATATTCTTCATTATTTGCCTAGGATATCATCCTATATTTTATAATTTTTATTCATTTTTATGATTACAAAAGATACAATAGCAAAGAAACAGTTTGAAAACAGGTTAGTAGAAAATTTGCAATAATTAATACATTGCATATTGTTGTCTTTGCAGTAGTTTTTCAGAGTACAAGATGAAGACATGATATCTTGTCTAAACAATATTAGCACAAATTTTTATTCTCAGTGAACTAAGAGAAACTAACTATGCTAACTCTTTTGTATATATCTATATGTTTTTCCTCCCACGATCCTTTTTCTATAGTTTATTTCTTTTTTCACTTTATTAATTTTATTGAGAAAGAAATAGCAATGAGACAGTTTCAAAACAGGTTAGAGGACAGTTATATTAGTTAATACATTGCATATTGTTGTCTTTGTAGTAGTTATTCATAGTACAAGATGCAGAAATGATATCTTGTCTAAACACTATTAATTCAAAACTTTCTTTTCATTGAACAAAGAGAAGATAGCACTATATCTATGCTAGGTATTTTGTATATGCATATTTTTTCACTACAAATGGTCCTCCATTTATATCCCCCTTTTTTGGTTTACTTTTGTCAGAGATGGGTATTACATTGCCATTCAAATATTGTAGGTGCAACTGTCCATTATTTACACTTATGTGAAGTTAGTAATGCATGACGCTAGCTTGCCTAATAACTGATAGCCTTAACTAGACAGGACGTTCATGTCAGGAATGAGGTAGGTTGTTTGCTTTAAGCACTGGACCAAGCCCCACCTACATGTATTTGATAGATTTCCAAGCTTTGTGGCTCCCAATATAACTCCCTTTTTCATTTTGTTTTTTTCAGAGAGGGGTGTTCCACTACAATTAGGGAAGCTGTATTTGTAGAAGTCTATAAAAGACCTTTTCAAACTTTAAACAAATCTGAAGATTGCAGGTACTTGCATTAAGCAAATTGACACAATATAGTTGAATAGTCCATAATAGTAGTTCTCACCAGAAATGGCAAATTCCAAAAGTTGTTTGCTTGACACATTTACAACCCATCGTATTAATATGGCATTACTTTTTATACCTCATGCTTATACTTTTCTGCAGGATGGTTAAGACCAAGTTAAAGCAAGATCTATGTAACTCAAAATTTAACTTTTGTGTCTGACAAGGTCAGACATATCTCCTCAGGATTTATCCTGAAACCATGTATAGCACCTTGTAGATCTTTTGTCAGTGCCAGCCATCTGGATGAGTCATGGTCATTGCTTGGCCAATTTGCTCTCTGTGAAAGTCTGAGAGAATTTTTTCTTTCTAGAAGAAAGATTCTCCATAGGCACACTATACATAATTGATCACTTTCCTCTGTGGCCTCATAATCTCCTTGATCAGAAAATTTGGGGCACAACTGAATTACAGGATGCTACAGCATAGGTTCTCTTATGTCCTGCATCCTCACTGATCTGGAAGTGCTGGGGCCAAGATATTGGCTTTTCTTGTATCCTCTCTATTTCTCTAATATTTGGTCTTCAAACTTTAGATTTTAAATATCCCAAAGAGGAGCTTAATGATATTATTACACTGTAACACAAGTGTAGTTGAGCTAAACATCACTGTCTGAATATCAAATGCCATACATATAACATGGAACAACCATTTTCCAGCAACCATGGATATTCTAAAGTTCTACTCCTGATAGAATGTGAAATAGACAATTAAATTTTTACACAAAAATTTAGAAATTTAACCATACACAATATTGTAGCAGGACAATCCTAAGACATTTTTTCTTGTCTCTTTTTTTATTTTATTATCTATAAAATACTTTAAAGAGAGTATAGTAATAATTGGTATGATAGAAGAAGAAGTTTGCATTTAGAATGCCAAAATGATAGATATATCAAGCATGGATTTAGTATTACACACTATTATCCTCAGTGTAGTTACTTAGTTCACAGATACCAACATATTGAATTAGGCAGGGTGAGAATTCTGCTATTTGGAAAAGATTGATGGAGATTCTTAAGATCATTGCATTTGCCATGTTGTTTAAATAAATGTATGGTTTTTCCCCTGCATATTTCCTAACTTTTCTCCTTTCTCTCTCTTTGTTGATTAAACCTGAAGTTCTCACTTTCCATTTAACTGTGATATACCTTTCCATTTTTATTTCATACTCTGGTTTCACTTCAGATCATATAAATCTTTCGCCTTTTATTTCTTCATGTTCTTACACTAGAGAGACTATATGCTATCAACACATGTGGCTCTCACTTATTTCACTTATGAGTATATTTTTAAGTTGAATCTACTTATATATGAAGGCTTCCAGTTTATTTTTCTTTATAGCTGAATAGTAATACTCCATTGTATAAAAATACCACACATTTTTCATTCATTACTCAGGTAAGGGAAATTTTGCTTGTTTCCATGATTGGACTATCACAAATTGTGCTGCTATAATCATAGGTGCACATGTATCATTGTGATAAAATTTCTAGGGTTTTTGACAAAATTCCCAGAAGGGACATAGCTGGATTGAATGGAATTTAGAGTTCTAGTTTTTTGCAGAGCCTCTACACTGATTTCCATAATGGTTGCACCAGTCTACATTCCTCCCAGCACTGGAGAAGGATTTCTTTTTCCCTGCAACCTCACCAACATTAGTTGTTGGTTGACTTCTTTATGACAGATGTTCTTTCAGGAGTGAGATGCTAGCTCAGTGTTGTTTAATTTGAATTTCATGAATTTCTAGTGATGTGGAGCATGTTTTCCTGTATTTATTTGCTTCTTGTATTTCTCCCTCTGAGAAATGTGTGTTGTTCTTGGATGCCAATTTCTATATTGAGTCTTTAAATTTGGGGCCCTAATTATTTTTAGTTCTTTATAAATTCTAGATAGAAGATCTCTGTCTGAGTGCTTATTAGTTAGAGGTTTTCCAAATTTGTTGGTTGTCTTTTCTCTCCTTTGGTAATATCTTTTGACATGAGAAACTTTTCAAAAAGAGGAGGTCCCAGTTGTTAATTATTTCAAGTATTACCTGTGCAATTTGATTTTTGTTCATGAACTGTTTGCCTACACCTATATCTTCAAGAATTCCACCTGCTTTCTCTTCCAGGAGATTTAATTTTTCTGTTTTAATGTTTATATCTTTAATCCATTTTGACTTTAGTTTAGTACATGGTGATAGAC